>JAWNNM010002770.1:0-94142 GCA_035044965.1 Lordiphosa andalusiaca
TCTTATGTAAATACAACATACTTTGAGGGGGAAAAATCATGATTTTTTTTTAAACATAAGTATCGTAGTATCAGTATTTAGCACTTTGTATTTACTTGGCTTAATCATTTCTGAACCTGAATCTCAACTTTTTTAATATATTAAAAATACTTGCTTTAAGCATGGTTTGATTTCCCGATTTCTCTGGCTTTGTACACTCTCGTCTTGCAATGCTAGGATATCAGTTGCGTCGCATCACATTTTGCCCCCACAATCACGGCTGTTGTTAGTTGTTTGACCATTAGCGTGTACTTGTAACTAAAGGCCGCCAGTGGGGTTGAGGTCTTCTGGCTTTGTCTTGTGTCTGGGGTCTTTCAGGGGTCTCATCATGTGCACAATGGAGAGCAGGTCGTCGTCGGTTGGTCGTTTGAAGCTGCTGCTGACGCTGCTGCTGCTGCCTGGGCAGGTTCATGACAAATGCATTAAATGTTAAAGAAAATCCCAGAGATGGAAAAACTAGGCGGCGCTTTTTTCGCCTTATTGTTAGTTTTTTTTTTATGAATATGGCCAGATAATTTAATGAGTTTTAATTGAGTTGGCGGAGTGGGAAAATTTGTAATGAGTTTAATTGACAGAAAATGAGGTGAAAGCGTTGCCCTGCCGGAATGTGTGGGGCTCTTAAGCAATGCATTTGTTGGTATTATTATTGCAGGAGCTGCTGTCAGTTGCCGTTGCTCGCAGCTGATAACAGGCACGCGCCTGCATTTCAGGGGAAAAAGAACCGAAACAAATCAAAGAATTGGCACAAGCCCCGTCGTAACTCAGGCCAATGAATCATGCAACAGGTTGTGCTGTGCCGAGGGATGGTGAAGGGGGCGAGAGGGTCGACAGACGCAATCACAACACTGGCAAGTTGACCATTGATCTTTCACACAAGAAGAACTGGCCAGGAACAACGTGGTGGTGGTGGTATTGGGCCTCAATAATCAAGCAACAAGTAAAAAAAAAAGAAAAGGAAAACATGTTGTTGTTGGCTTTTGACATTTTTGCTGCGTTTCGTTTTTTGCATGTTAACATTTTATTAGTCATAACAACCAACAGGAACCTTCCACCACACAAAGGAGAACTGAAACGAATCTGGTGCAACCGAGTGGAGGTGGAGGTGGAGACGGAGACGGAGACGGAGACGGAGACCTGCCGCAGGCCAAAATGATTTAATGCTTTTTCGTCTGTTAGAATTCTTTTATACTTTTTTTTTGTTTAAGTAAAGGAAGGATCGTTGTGGGTTCAGCGAAGGAAATCGATTTAGATGAGGGTAATTATGAGAGGGCCAGAATGTGGCTGGCAAGTTGGGTGACAGGTACAAATGTGTCGACTGGGTTTTCTCCTCCAAACCAGCACACTCAACCCACCACATCTCGATCTCGACCCTCGATCGTGGCCTGTTATGATATTTTAATAAGATTCAACATTTGGGCCATTTGTTGGTTTATTGGCAGCTTAAACTAGGCAAATATGCCAGGCACAGTTAGTTACCATATCCACGACCAGACTATATATAATAATAGTTGTTGTTGTTGTTGTGGTTGCTGTTGTTGTTGCTGCTGCTGCCGCCATTCGAGTGAGATATTTAGATTAACAGGTTGTTTTCATTACAATTCGTGCTTTTTAACAAGCAAAACGTGCACTTTCTCCGCACGCAGAGCCAATAATTTTGTCTCAGTCTTTGGACCACTTGGCTGGTGGCTCCTTTTTGCCGATTTGGCCATGAATGCGACGAGAGAAACAATAGGCACATTGGCCAAGTTCCAAAGCATCTGCCACAGCATTAACATTAACATTGACTTTACACGACTTTTCTGGTAGCTTCATATTTTTATTGTTGTTGTTGTTGTTGTTGTTGCTGGCTGCTGGCTGCTGCTTTGCGAATAAAGAATGTTTTTTTGAGTGGGGATCGTGTCTGTGTCCTTAAACCCTGACTGGGTGACTACACTTGCATAACGCATCTTTTCACTCGAATTTTGAGTAGGGTTAATTTGTGGGTAATGCGAATATTGCAAGAGATTTGTTTGTCTGGGAAATTTAGCATCTTCTAGAAGCAATCTTGGAGTCTAGGAAGCTCTCCGTCTGTTGTAATTTATGTGATTTTGTACAACGAAACGAAGAACCTCAAAACGAGCTAGCAGTATGAGCTTTAATGAGAGTTCAAGCTGCCTGTTCGCCAGCGAAACTCTTGAGAATGCTATGTTGGAAAGCTGCCGAAATGTCACAACAGGCGAGCAATCGACGGCAGCAATTTGATGCACTTTGTGCATACCTGCGTGCTTCTGGGACTACCAAAACAATAGCAAAAGCGCAGCCATGAGCAAGTTAAGCTTCGAAGCAGGCAAGTAATCGACGCCACCTACGCACATCGCTTTCAGGGAAGCTGCTGAGGCTGCGAGAAATCATCATAAACTATATTCGCGAAATTTTCCAAATTTTCTTATAAGTTTTCATTCTTTCCAATACATCTTGAATTCCCAAGAACTGTTAAGACAGCGGGAAGCTGATGATAAAAGGTGGAAATTGAAAAGGAAGCTTTGCCTCCTCGTTCCAGTGGCAAGAGTTAGTGGTGGAGCATTCCCTGACATCCAGCAGGCCTTGGATAGGTCGCTTCTAGAAGATAAAAAAGCTTTTAATCCCCCCTAACTTTGCCTTTTTTAAGGGTGATTGATGTCTTCCTTGAGGTGTGCCTTTGTGTGCTTTGGATAACACCCAATTCAATCACAATTGTGCAAATATTATTTGACTTATTCTCCACTTAAAACTGCACCTTAATCTTAATCACTTTAACTTAATCTTAAGAGTATCTCAGCGTCGTCTCGCGGTTGCTTATCTCAACATTTCTAAGTTGTTTTGGGGCCATGCAAAATGTGTTAGCTCACGTTGTTGTAAAGTGTCAATTGCTCACCCAAAAGATATATCAAAAAAAAATACCCCCAGAACGTGCAGCTTATGTCATAATCATCTGCACAGCCAGTAGAATCCTTCTCTCTAGCTACCCCGATGGGTGTTAATGTCCAACAAGCATGGATTTTCCCACCATTTCCTTGGTCCGCGCTCCCATGGCTTTATGGGCATTTGTTTGTCAGCCCAGATGGTGGCTACTGTTCGGGCGGCACTTGTTTCGACTAGAACAATGGCCAGTTTGCATGTAGCCAGGACTTTTGCATAATGAGCTGAAAACCATTCCCAGCCATACAACAATCACGATCCGCCAAACCGCCAACGAGCGAACAAGAGCCGCCAATGAGGTAGCTAAATGAGCGGCCCGGAAAGTTAACAAATTGCTGCTTTATTACCAACATCTCACTTAAAGAAAGAAACCAAAACAACAAAAAAAAAAAGCCTGAAAATATAACCTCCCCACTGATAGATGTGGCCAACTGCTAACCAAACCTCAAACGAAAGTCAACCCATTAGGATAACTATCGCGTGAGAGAGCGCGCAGGGCGCGCAGGGCGCAGCAAACGATCCTGAGTTGGTGGAGTCGGCCGTTGCCCAAGCTCTCTAAGTGGGCTAAAGTAATGGGGACCCCGACGAGATGACGTTGACTAAAGCGGAGGAAGCTTCGATGCCAGTGCGATTGTCGGGTAAGCATAAGCAATAAACAAACACGCCATGTTACCGTTGTGCGAGACGGTGGAAGAAAGCGGGCAAAATGAGGGGCAAAAAAATAAAGGAACAATTTACTCGATACTCAAACGGACAAGCTGTGCCAAGGATGTTTGAGACTGTGTTAGAAAACTGTGAACAAATTGAATATTTAACTCCGTACTCGTTACCAGCTACACGTTACTCGCCAAAAACGAATTCGATACACGCTTAGCTACTTTTGTTTGAGACCGTAAAATTAAACGGATAACAAATTGTTCATACAATTAATAGAAATATTGTTTAAGGTACTCAGAACTCATTACTCAGTACTCTGTACTCCTGATACCGTTGTTTGAGACTGTACTAGAAAGCTTCCAACAATATAAACCACATATTTAACTGAAAATGTATCAAAAAAATTATAAAATAATGGCCTTTTGACTCAGTACTCGATGATCAGTAACCTATACTCAGTGCTTGATACACATTACTCGATACTAAGCTCTCTAGGCTCAGTATACTTAGTATACTCAGTACTTTATATAATTAAGCAATCAAAACTCGATACTGAGTGCTCTCTACTTGATACTCGGTACTATATATAATTAAGCAATCAGTACTTGTCACTCAATGCTCTCATCTCCTTACTGGCTACTCTATACTCAGTACACCCCACTTGATTCTCAGCTCTCTATACTCAGTACTTTACACAAGTAAACAATAAGTACGAGATACTCGATACATAACTCGATATTGGTACTGGGTACTCAATACTTAGTACTCTATATAATTAAGCAATCAGTACAATATACTCAAAACTCGCATATTGGTACTGCTTACTCGATACTTAGTACTCTATACTTGATACTCTGTACTTGGTACTCAGTACTCGATACTCCGTACCATATATAAATAAGCAATCAGTGCTTCATACACAATTCTTGTTCTCGGTACTCGATACTAAGCACTCCCCACGTCATATTCAGTACTCGGTACTCAATTCTCTATACAATCGAACAATCTGTACCTCCTACTTGTACTCAGTACTCTATATAATTAAGCAACTACTACTTCATACCTCCTACTTAAAACCCAATACTCTTTACTCTACATGATTTTCAGTTCTCGATAATCAGAGCATTCTAAGATTATACAATCAGTACCTACTCGCTTCTCGGTACTCGCTATTTGACACTCAGTACTCTGTACAAGATACTTACTACTCTATAAAATTTAACAATCAGTACTTGAAACTCAGTACTCTCAAAAACCATTGGTACTCGCTACTCGATCTGCACTCACTTCTCGCTCGTTACTCGATACTCGCTTTGCACTCACTTCTCGCTCGTTACTCGCTACTCACTCGGTACTCGCTACTCTATACTCTCTTACTCTAGTCAGTACTTTGATCTCAGTGTTTGATACTCGGTACACGATACTCAGTTCTCTACCAATTTAAACAAACTGTACCTTAAACTCAGTACTCGATACTGAGTATTTTGTGGCCTTAAGTGGTACAGCGGGTAGTGCGTGTGCCTGATGTGCAAGAGATAGTGGGATAGATTCCGCCTCTGGACACCTAATGAAAAAGTTTTTTCTTTAATAACTTACACACCAGGTCTCCTTCACAAGCTATTGGCGCAAGCCAAGAGATTCAGGGGTGAGCTTCACTCAACCCCTTGGGGTCGCTGTGTAAAGCCATGTTTTATTTATTTCTAACTCAATACTCCAACTTTATTTCATCTAAAATTTTCCCCCATCCTGCCCATCGTCAAGCAACTTCCTATTTTGGCCGCCTTATTGTTTTAAGTCTGGGCCTTTTCAGTTGGTGTCAGCTGGTGGGAGTTGCGCTTTTGCCAGAAATGAAATAATAATTATTATTAACTATTAGCGCTGCTTGGTAGCAGCCGCAGCCGCAGACGAACAAACTCTCTCGGATCTCTCCGATGGGCCTTTGAAGCCTTCGTTCGCGCCAATTGCCACCAGTTGAAGCCGCTTTTGATTGTTTATGACCTTAAGTTGTCGTGCCGCAGTGAAAAGGTCATCATTAGCCATGGCAGGCCCAGGAGTTAGAGTCGGGTTAGTTAGCTTAGCTCTGGCTTTGGCTTTGGCTTTGGCTTTCAAGGAGGCGGCGTCTAATTTGTGGCCGCCGCACAACTTCTGTTCGCGTTTTGCCACGGCTGCGGCTTTTTCTTTCTTTACCATTTTTTTTCCTGGCTGGAGATCGCTTTGGATCTGCCTTTGATTTTTATGATGTTTTAATTTGTTGCACGTTGCAGTAAATTTGCTTTATGATTGTTTAATTTTATTGGACAACAATAAAAAAAAAATCAAAATCTAATAGAAGGGGGGAACAGGTTCAATTGGGCTTGAACTGTGGGACCTCAGTTGTTGTGATTAATTTGGCAAATTGTTGGTATTGAACGGTTATGGGGAATTTGAAAAATATAAATAAGATATCAGCTTGATTAGGTTATTTAATGGTAGCTCAGATTGGACCATCTAAAATTTGACTCATTATTCAGGACTCAAATTAAACATTTTTGGTGTGTGTTTGCTGCTTTTTCTTTAAAAGGGAAAAGTTGGATTAATTCATGGTTGCAATTTGTTAAGCGCGCTCTTTAAGAAAGTTTCCATAATTTGAAAATATGTGTAAGCTTGATTAGATTATCATGGGTCATGTATCGAGCTGTGTAAAGGCAGCCTTAAAGTAATTCATGGCCCTTCGATAGTTCGTTCTTGGACGAAACTTTCATAAGGATCGGATAATAAATGATAGACTTATATTGGTTATACAAATCGTTATATACTTTCCTAAGCCGCATGCGCTGCTTGCTAACATAATGTGGAAATGTTTACATTCATGTTAACGCTCTGTTCATTAACATAATCAATAATTCGCCTCAGAACGGGTATATCGAAATATTAAGCTCTCATTTAAATATAAGATTTGGTATAGCTTTAGAATTTTATGGACTTAAATCAAGCACATTATGTACTTATTTGAATTTCTTTCTAAAATGTTTTGGGATTGACTTTCAAAATAAATGAACTCAAAGAAAGGATATTTTGTACTTATTTGGAGAGTCTTGAACTAACACATGATCATATAGATCTTAATTTTATTCAAAATGTTCATAGCAAATCCTGAAACAGTCCAAAATGAAGTATTTTGAGGTTGGAAAATCGTAATTGAAATAAGATTTTTGTACTTGAACCTAGTATTTTTGTAACTATCGCATTATTGACTCCATTTGATGTTGATTTTAGTATAATATACTAGTTTTTATACCCTTGCAAAGAGTATTATAATCCCAGAAGTTTGCAACGCATAGAAATATTCTGTCTGTCTGTATGTTTCTACGCGAACTTGTCTCTCAGTTTTAAAGCTATCGAACTGAAATTTTGCACAAAGTCTTCTTTTTGCTGTACACTACTAATATGTCGTAACCGACCGGATCGGATGACTATATCTCATAACTTCCATGGGAACAATCGGTCGGAAAACTAGTTTTAGTTAGAAAAACTTTTTTCTTTTCAATGGAAACGTCTCCAAACTATGTAATCATAAGCTTTCTATGTTTTTGTATAATTCTACCAAGTTTTCTTAAAATCGGACAACTATATATTATATTATAGCTGCCATACAAACGATAGGTCTGAAAAACAGTCTTAGTTAGAAAAACTTTATTGTTTTTAATGATAGCATCCTGCATATTTGTATTTATTTGTGTCACTTGCTTTTACATAATTTTACAAATTGTTGTCCAAATCGGATGACTATATCATATAGCTCCCATACGAACGATCGGTTGGAAAATGGGAAAACGAGTATTTTTGAAAATATTTAAGCGAGCATTTGCAAGGTTATAAAAACTTCGGCATAGACGAAGTTAGCTTAGCTTTCTGGGTTTTTTTTCTGAGTGACGCCTTACCATATTTCGTTCAGTTTAAAACACAATTTAACCTAATTATACGACTTTTGTTTTTGTAGATTTTAGAATGCGATTTCGCTAAATTCGAACAATTAGCCAGCTCTGCAGGCTTCGAATCACATACGAGCAGTACTTTTCAAATTTTCGAACTATTATGAAAATGTGTCTGTTTGAAGTTAGAACTTTTGCGTATCAAATGGATATTCTAAGGATTAAATTAATATCAACAAGAAAGAAAGTCGGTCAAGCCCGACTATAGCATACTCTGTACCAACAAAATTATACGCTCAGCATAAATTTTTATGCTGCAGTAGCAGCTGAAAGCAGCGAACAGTCTTTTGATCATAACTCGAAAACCGCTCATCCAATTTTCACCATTCCTTTGGCTAGTCGATAAGTTATCTTTATTACTATATATATCTAGAAAGAACAACCCACCTATCTTTAAAACTGTAGGAGATATGACGTTTTTTCTAAATTGCGGGGGCGGCAGGGGGCATGGCCAAAATTGAAAATAAACTTGATCTGCCTGCAGACATTAGAAGCATATGTCCCATACATGTCAAACCTCTATCTCTTACCATCTCTGAGATCTGTGTGTTCATTCGGACAGACAGACGGACATGACGGACATCACTCGGCTGTTGATGCTTATCAAGAATATATATTCTTTATAGGGTCGGAGATGCTTCCTTCTTGATGTTACATACTTTTGCACAAACTTATAATACTCTATGTACCTACGGTACAGAGTATAAAAAGATCCATTTGATACTCTCTGGGATTATATTGATATCAGAAACATGATTGCTATTGAAAGCAATTTTCTTGGGTGTATATTTAACATATTTGAATGCCAATATTGGCTACCCAACCTACGATATAATTTTACATATTTTTACTAATTGTTGAAAGTGAAATTAAGTAAAGTATTGACACAAGTGAACCGCACACTTTCAGGCCCATTAAAGTGCATTTTTCAACCATTAAAAATCATCATAAATTTTGATTTGCTGCTCAAACTAAAACTAATAATTATTTCACTCTGCTTATGTTTGGAGCCACATGAATTTCTCCTCAAGAAAGCACTCCTCAGCTCTAAAGCTCCGATTAGAGCATAATTATTATGCATCCCGGGTACACCTAATCCCTTTCAAGGTAGTGGACCAATCCGAATAAGTAGAAAAAACTTTCCCATCACTTGTTGATCCCACATAAAGCCTTCATTTCGGCTCAAAAGCGGATAGCCAGCCAGCCAGCCAGCCAGCCAGCCTGCCAAAGCTGTCAACCTTATTTTTTCATTTGATGTAACCGGCCTGAAGCACACAAATCCCTCGGCCACATACTTCCTCATACACAAATGAACACTTGAGCGATCACAACGGCAACAACAGCAGCAACAACAACCGCCTAAACCTAAGTCTATCTACAAACACATGTCGCCGCCAATTAACAAAAAGCCAAAATAACATATAGAAATAGAAGAAGAAGAAGTAAAAAAATACATCACCCATATAAGGATTAAAAATCCACCAAACAAAACCAACAACAAGAAACATCAAATTTGAGAAAATGCTTTCAGGCTAATCCCAGCGACATGCCCGACGTGTGCGACTCATATTCCTCCAGCGCTGCTGCCGATGGTGGACACACTTGTCGGTTTGGCTCAAAAGCGACATTTCCCACATCAAAAAGATTTCGTCACGCTTCATTTTGATTTTTCGTTTGAAAAATTTTGTGTGTTCGGACAACAACAGAAATTATTAAGTCATGCAGAAGACAATTGGATCATTTGTTTATAAGGTGTGTTGCCTGCAACAGGTTAAACGGAGTGCGGTTTGGTTGTTGTTGTTGTCAACGTTATGTGTACCGTTTCTTCCCCCTCCCCGACTGAAATCAGCTTATATATAATTAATGGCGGCATTGACCATTGACAAGTCCATTAAAACGCAGATTGTGTACTTAAACCTTTTTGCGGAATCTTGATTGACTTTTGGGGTAGAGAACAGCAGGTAGACAACCTGCAGGAGGATTTAAAAGCTTTCAGTTTCAAAATTCGAGAATGTGGCCAAACAATTGTGGTGCAAAAAAGTGTAACAAAATTTCACACTTTATTTGGCAATTTGCTTTTGCTAAGCCCCTCGAGTCATATTTTCTATGATTAATTGCCTTCACGTTCGGCCCCTTGCTCCAAATTCAGTGTGATTTTGATACATTATTTTTTTCAACCTGTCGCTGCTGCTGCTGCTGCTGCCGCCCCGCCAAGCTGCGATTCACTTTTAATTCAGCTCGAACATCTCAAGTGCACTCAAAGTGTATAAAAATCGCTTGAGGCTTGAGACCCTGCAACGCTTTTGAATTTCTCCACGGCCTTTGTCTCGAGCCATAGATCACCCAATCCCCCCAATCCCAAATTACGCTCGACAGTAGCCCCCTGACGATCTTCAAACTTCATTAGAGAGATTTCGATATTGTTTGAATTGCCACCGTAAAGAGTTAAACATAATTGGACAAGCGAAGTGGGCACACCGGCTTGGCACTTCACTTTCCAACTATGACAAGGCAATAATAATTGTGGCACAGGAAAAGTAGATGATGGTGGAGGATGGGGAGGGGGAGGTGGGGGTGGTAGGGAAGAAGTTGCGGTAGCATTTGTGTCTTTGATATACAAAAAAGTGGAGCAAGTTGTGAGTCAGCGCCTGCTCTCGATTTTACAATTAGCCGCACTCACAAAAAAAAAAAGGCAGATCGATTCGTTCTTGTAAAAAAAAAAGCTGCCGAAGTAAGAATTTTGGAAGAACCATTCTTACTAAGAGAACGTAGCTTTTTTACATACAATAATTAACGCTAAATGTTTAAAAAATGACAAAAATCAATCTTAAATCAACTAAAAAATTCATTTCGTCGATATTATACCCTAACGCATAGAAGCAAGCATTTCCGATCACATAAAGTATATATATTCTTGATCAGCATGACAAGTTGAGTTGATTTAGCCTTGTCCGCTTTCTCCTCTGTCAGTTTGAAAGCCGATAGCCACCCAACTTTGCACGAAGTCTTCTGGTAAAAATACGCTGTACATTTGTCGGAACCGGCTGGATTGGATGACTATAACATATAGCTGCCATAGGCACGATCGGTCGGAAAACTAGTTCTAGTGAGAAAAACTTATTTGTTTTTAATGCAAACGTCTCCAAACTTCGTATTTACTAGTTTTTAATGCTTCTCCATGATTGTGCCCAGTTTGGTCACAATCGGACATCTATTTAGTATAGCTGCCATACAAAAGTAAGGTTAGAAAAATAGTCTTAGTGAGAAAAACTTTTTTGTTTTCAATGAAAACCTCTTTAAAATTTGCATATATTTATTTTATAAGCTTTCACACAAATCTTTAACGTTTTGTCCAAATCGAATGACTATGGGATATAGCTGCCATAGCAATGATCGGTCGAAAAACTAATTTTAGTGAGAAAAACTTTTTTGTTTTCAAAGAAACCGCCTTCAAACTTTGTATTTCTAAGTTTGCTATGCTTTCCCATGATTCCACTAAGTTTGATCGAAATCGGACATCTATATAGTATAGCTGTCATAGAAAAGTAGAGGCAGAAAAGTAGCCTTAGTGAGAAAACTTGTTTGTTTTCAGTAGAAATGTCCTTCAAATTAGCTTGAAAAGTGTGCTGCAAGGTTATATACTATATCCTTAAAGTATGATCAAAATGGTTTTTAAAATTCTTCTAAATATACAAAACAGTCTTAAATAAAGTATTTCTGGATTAAGCATATCGTATTTCATTTAAGAATTTCGTACTTGAATCAAATGCTGTCCTCTTATTCTTACTCCGTTTTTACCTTACTCAAGCACCAGTTTTTAGATTTCTGTCTGAGTTAACTTTCTCTGAAAGCGAATCTTCTACACTCAAGAACTATTAGATGTAGATTCCAGAAAAAATCGCTATTAATTTATGCATAAATCGCGACTGATCTGGGAAAGCAACATTAGAGAATTAACTGCAAAGCGGGCATTGGCTGAAGGACTTTATCAGTATTTGATTTAGATCAAGAATGATTTAACTAAGAATTTAATAACATTTAAAATAAGCATAAAAGTTTTGCCCTTAACTTCAGCGCCCAAAGAACTGAATTTATGCTTTGATAGGCTAAAGCCATATCTTAAGCTCTTCTATGTAAAGCTAAGTGATACTTTTTTTAAGCTCCATCGATTAATTTAGATTAAGACTTCCAAAAAGCTTAGCAGCACTGAGTAGGCTGCAGTTCTTGAATCCCCTGAGAGCTAGTACCCAAGGAAAGCAATATCCAGAGGAGCATTCTCGATTGCTAGATAAGAAAGCGAGGAAAGAAGCGTAGAACAATTTGCAACTATGCGATATATTGCAAATCCTGCCATCCGGCTCGAAGGACCAATGGAGAGAATCATAGGGCAGAGAATTTGGAGACCAGCGGAATAAATCACATCTAAACAGTTGAACAAATATTCCAATTCTTCTTATTAATATCAAGAACTTGGGAATTTCCTAAATTTATAAATTTTCTGATTCAATGAAGTTTTTAAACTGAAACTGAAACTTGATTCAGATATGAAATTTCTAGACTTTCCGGATCTGATTCTCTTGCCCCCCTTCTCTGTTAGCTCTCAGGGTTTGCCTTCCATCTCGTTAGTTTGCAAAATTAAAAAACACTGCCACATCCTTGATTCTATGGTCCCTGGTCCCAATCCCCCCCCACCACCATTCTGAGATAATTCAACTATCCAACAGTTTGCCAACCATCCATCCACCCACTTCCACATTATCATCAACTTCCACTTAGAACCATAAATCTCGCTCTCCGAAACTTGGGCTATTTGATCAAATATATTTTCACACTTGCCACATATATCAAGACGCCGAATGGGGCACAAAATTTGCACTACAAATGATTTCAACACCCAAAAGGCCGACAATGCTGAGTTATGGGAATACGCTGAAGAAAGCCAGCGACCATGTCGAACAAATTTCATCTAAGACCCCCACCCCACCCCATCCCACCCCACCCAACGCCAACGGACAAGAAATCAGAACACAACAGGCGAAAAAAAAAAGGAAACCTTCAAAAACTTGAAACATAAATCTCTTGACGCCTTTCTTTCGGGTTAGTAAAAACAAAATGCTGCATAATTTTCTGACATGCAGCCCAAAGGAGTCGGGAGAAGCATTCTCCTCAAATGGATTACAATAATAATTTTTCATATGCAGATTTTTTTGTGGCCTCAACTTAACTGGCAACAAGTTGCCAAAGCCATGAATAATATTTCACCAGCGGAGAGGGAGATCCTGTCTAGCCTACACAACAGGCATTAAAAGGGTAGTCGAGTGGGCCACAAATTTGCATTAAACAAAAAAAAGGAAAAGAAGAGAATTACTATTATAAAAACAAACCGCAGACTGACGACTCCTCTCTTCAAAGTCAAGTTGAAGTTGAAGTTCTTTCTGCAGCCTCATCATCATATTGCCAATAACGCATTGCAATAGATTTATTGAATTATTGCTCGGACCCTGGCAGGTACACGGCCCCACTTGGACTCCAGCTCCGACTCACTTTGTGGGTATGGAAAAATGTTGGCGAGTGGGTGATAAATTCAAGCGAAAAGCGCAAGGCACCAAGGCGGGCCATAAAAGAAAGCCTCAATGGCTAACCAAATGTTCAGTGCCATGATAAGTCCAATTAAAGTTTAGCCAACAGACATTTTTTGGTTTTTCGGTTTTTTGAGTACCCAAATCATAAGCAAATAATCAAGTCATAAATCTACTCAATCAATTGAGTGTAATTTACTTGGACATTTTTGAAAGTATCCACCAAAAATACGCGCAGCAAATGAAAATGTTCTGTGCCCATTTGAAAATGAATCACATGAAATAAGCCAAATTATAGGTTAAAGATTTGAGGGTAAGAGAAGTGGAAACTTGTGGAAATACCCCAATTGGTGGCAAGTAGTTTGTTCTCTGAGCTGAGTGGAGCAGAGTAGAAGGAAGCATCTCCGACCACATAAAGTATATATATTCTTGATCAGCGTGATGAGCTGAGTTGATAAAGCATGTCCGTCCGTCTATATCTATGCTATGCTCACCAAACTTTGCACCAAGTCTTTTAATACAAATACGCTGCACATTTCGCGGAACCGGCCGAATCGGTTGACAATAGCATATGGCTGTCAAAGCAACGATTGGTTGAAAAACTAGTTCTAGTAAGAAAAACTTTTTTGTTTTCAATGGAAATGCCTCCAAACTTTGTATGTCTTTAATTGCTTTGCTTTCGAATAATTTGTTCAAGTTTGGTCAAAATCGGACATCTATATAGTATAGCTGCCATAGAAAACTAAGGTTAGAAAACTAGTTTTTGGGAGAAAAACTTTTTTGTTTTCACTGCAAACCTCTTTTAAATTGCCATATATTTATTTTATCAGCTTTCACACAATTTTGCCTAGTTTTGTCAAAATCGGATGACCATAGGTTATAGCTGTCATAGGAACAATCGGTAGAAAAACTAGTTTTTGTGAGAAAAACTTTTTTGTTTTCAATGAAAACGCCTCCAAACTTTGTATTTGTTAGTTTGCTATGCTTTTCCATGATTTCACCAAGTTTGGTAGAGATCGGACATCTATATAGTATAGCTGTCTTAGAAAAGTGGAGTCTAGTGAGAAAAACTTTTTTGTTTTTAATGGAAATGTACTTAAAATTTTCATTTATTTATTTGATATGCTTTCACACAATTCTACAAAGATTTGTCAAAATCGGATGACCATAGCATATAGCTGCAGTACGAATCATCGGTCGAAATAGGAGTTCTATTGAGAAAAACTTTTTTGTTTTAAATGGAATCGACTCCAAATTTCGTACATGTTCGTTTGTTAGGCTTTTGCATGATTCCACTGAGTTTGGTTGAAATCGGACATCTATGTGGTAAAGCTCTCTTGGGAAAGTATGGTCTAAAAAGTAGCCTTACACTGCATTGACACGATGAAGCAAATTTCATGGAGTTCTCTTAGTAGGCGAGAGAATCAAGTGAGGTTCTTAAACTTTCCTTTATAAAAAGTATTAATTTTGCCTTGAATATTCCGCCTACCAAAGAACTTCACTAAGATTGCTTCACCGTGTAAATCTGGTCATTGTTAGACAAACGTGCTGCAAGGCTCGAGCCGATGTTATCTCTCCTCTATTTTGATATTTAAAAATTTTGCCAGCCAACCTACAATCACAATTTATACTGTTATGCAATATAAGAGCAGAATTTTTTTAGATTTGGTTCTGAAACTACAAATTATATGAATTTGTATAAACTTTTAACTTACTCTGGGGGGACTTGAACTAGGAACCTTTGGACTTGGTCTCAACCAGTTGCGCCATCGGTTAGAATACTATATAATTATATAAAATTCATCAATATATTTATGACATTTTGCAAAAATACAATCGCTTGTAACTCTCAAGTTGGAATTTCCTGAAGTGGAAATATGTTACAAGTAACTGAAATTCGCCGTCTTAATATGGTTTTAGTTAATTCAAAGTGATTTCTGATTAAATTTAAAACACATCATCATCATTTAGCATTTTTTAACATTTTATTTTCCTTTTATTTAACTAATTCTTTTCTCTGTCGTTAGAAGTTGATGAACGTTCATAAATCTGTGCCACTTGCGGTCCAATCTCAACTGTGCTTTCTCCCTTCGATGGCATTTAGCCTTCCCGT
The DNA here is from genome assembly GCA_035044965.1 of Lordiphosa andalusiaca. Classification (NCBI taxonomy): domain Eukaryota; kingdom Metazoa; phylum Arthropoda; class Insecta; order Diptera; family Drosophilidae; genus Lordiphosa; species Lordiphosa andalusiaca. The sequence continues at coordinate 15,297 of JAWNNM010002770.1, forward strand.
AACTTAATCTGGAAAAGCCTTTGTTTTTCCATCCCAACGTAATCGGATAGGCGAAAGTTTTCGCTTATCATTTCTTTCATTAACCGCACGCACTCTGGGCTACCCGATAACGCATTTCGATTATGACAAGTTGAGAAATTGAAAATTGGAAAGCCCCAGCAGCTGTCAGCCTGACGCGGGCTTTGGGGTATTCTTTTTTACCAACTGCCTTTGAGTTTATTCCGCCTACAATTTCTCTTAAACGGCCGCCAACTTATGAGCGATACAAAATGCATAAACAATCGAAACCAATTTCAACTCAAGCTCTGCTCCCCAAGAAGAGAAATGAAATGGAATTATGTCGAAATCTTTGCCCCCGGTTTTTGTTTTGCTACAAAACTATTTCATTATTTTTTTTTTTTCTGTTTTGTTTATTGTTCTGAATCTTGAAATGAAATTGAAGGCAATGTAAATATTGAAGCTAGAGTTTTGCCCAGCGAACAGTGGGTTGAGAAGTGTTGGAAAAGGGTGAAATTGGTTAAATTAAAATTAACTTTGATTATGTAGGAAATAGGCCTGCTATTTAGGTTAGGTGTTTGAGGGTTTTGTTGGTTTTGGGGAAAGGTTTGCTTTAGATATTTTTGAATTAGGTAAATAATTTATTCGTCGAGCCACATAAAAAGTGATTAGAAGTTGAAAATTGATTCAGTCTTTCAGTAAGGAATATTTGTAAGGTTTTTCAAAGATCTTTCGCTCAGTAGGTTCATATAAAGTATATTAAGTAAAAGTAAAAAATGATTTTAGTAATATTTTTCCAAGAATTTTCGGTGAGTCGGTGCGAACTCTTCGTTAATTTTTGGAATTTTTGGAAGGCAACGACTCCTCTTCCTTTCTTAGAAAGGCTGTTTGTGGGTTTCCAAATTACTAAACACTTTTTGACAAATTGAAACTCTCGAAAATGTAAACAAACTACAATGCCCATTTCATCCATATCAAACCACTCCCACACCACTGTCCCCCCATCAAATACCTCACATATTTTCATAGCATTTGAATAGCTGCTAAGCAAAAGCACCGCAACAAACAATAATAAAAATAACAACAACCTCAGTTGATGGTAAATGAGTAAAAAATTGAGGCAAAAATAAAGAAGAAAAAAAAGAGACAATTAAGCTTAAGGAGCATTTCATTTGATTCCGAAGAAAGTTCAACGAGCCGCCGACGCTGCCGCCAAAGAGAAACCCAGGTTGCCTCTAGCCCAGGGCTGACTTACCACGAGATTGCATAGAGATGATGGCTGGTTGGCTGTGGTTTCTGCAGGCACTTAGACTATGGACCTTGAAGAGACCACAAAAGTACGAGCAGTCCCCATCCATCCATCCATCCATCCATCCATCCATCCAGCTCCGGCCCAACAAGTGTGTGTGTGTTAAAGCTGTGGGCCATCGATGCCAATGAATCATAGAAGGCATTTGAATTGCAAAAGACAAAATGCGAAAATCGGCTACAGTTTTTGACATTTACGGATCATAACAATTTGAATTTAACATACGCAAAATGAGACCATTTTTGGCTGGCTCTTTTGGCAATGCCCCAGGGCATCAATTTGGACATGTGCCTCCTCGCCGGATGATTGTTAACGACAAAAATGTTTTAAGTGGCTGCAGATGGAGGAATACATAACAGTTCCCTCCGCCTCCCTCCCTTACTCAAGGTGTGCTCCCTATTAATCAGGGAAAATGAAAAGGAAAACGGAAAACTTCTGTTATGAAAATTAACACAAAAATTTTTATAAATAAACATGACAAGCTGCAGTTATATCCTGGCTCTACCAAAACGGTTTCACTTCCGATTTCCCATGACCCCAACGTGAGTTCGTTCTGTCTGTCTGTCTGTTCATATTGATGATGGTTGCCTGTCAGCATTTCGTGCCCCGCAGGAGCAGCCGAAGGAAGAGCAACCGAAACAGGTTCTTTTTCCTGCCGGAGATTCTGTTTTTTTTTTTTTTGTGAAGTAATTTGAGCCGATCTTAGGCATCATTTCCATATGAATGCCATTTGAAATGTGTCGTTTATGAGTTCAGTGCACCTTCTTGAGGGAAGAAGAAGCTGTGAGAATTCGGTTTTAAGTGGGAAGTGTGGGAGTCTCACATTTTGATGGGACACTGACAAGAGGGTCAAGTTTTAGCTGGGTAGGGCCAAGGCAGGAAGGAAAGCTGATTGGGGAAAATGGTTTCTGGGGATTTCAGGAATTAGAAAAACGGAAATTTGTTCTTAAAAAACTGTAACATGGACTTAAGCAACTTTTAAGGTCGTCTATATTTTGTTTCTTCAAATATCGTCCCAGTTCGTCATGCTGATCAAGAATACATATACTTTATGTGGTCGGAAATGCTTCCTTCTATGCGCTACAAACATCTGAACAATTTCAATATACCCTCTGCAAGTGTATAAAAACTGTACTAAATCCATTTTGGAAGTGTTCGTCCAACTCCAACTGGTGCATTTGAACCCACCAATCAAGCGGTCCTTCCTTGTATACAGGAACATATAAACCTAATTGAGCTGCTCACTAAACTGATCAAGTGAATCTGTCCTTGTTCAATCACTCTTGTTCAGAGCCAATTCTTCAGTGACTTAAGTTCAGTGATTCTAGCCCATTAACTTTTATTGAGTGACTCTTATTCAGCGACTCTTGCTCATTCACTCATATTCAGTGACTTTTCTTGAGTCTTATTCATCCAATTCATTATTGAATGAAACTTATTCACCCTCATTTCAGAGGGTATGTTAAAATTCTCCAGATGTTTGTATCCCATAGAAACGAGCTGAGTTCGTCCGTCTGCCCGTCTGATTCTATGCTATCTCCTCCGTCAGTCTTGAAGCTATCGCGACCAAAGTTTGCACGAAGCCTTCTGGTACAAATACGCTGCACATTTGTCGCAACCGGCCGGATCGGTTGACTATAACATATAGCTGCCATAGGAATGATCGGTCGAGAAAGTAGTTTTAGTGAGGAAAACTTTTTTGTTTTCAATGCTAACGTCTCCAAACTCAGTATTTACCAGTATGTACCAGATCGGATGACTATAACATATAGCTGCCATAGGAATGATCGGTCGAGAAAGTAGTTTTAGTGAGGAAAACTTTTTTGTTTTCAATGCAAACGTCTCCAAACTCAGTATTTACTAGTTTTCTATGCTTATCCATGATTCCACCAAGTTGGGTCGAAATCGGACATCTATATAGTATAGCTGCCATAGAAAAGTAAGGTTCAAAAAATAGTCTTAGTAGGAAAAACTTTTTTGATTTTAGTTTAAACCTCTTTTATATTGGCATATATTTATTTCATAAGCTTTTACACAATTCTTTAGTGTTTTGTCAAAATCGGATCACTATAGGTTATAGCTGCCATAGGAATGATCGGTCGAGAAACTAGTTTTAGTAAGGAAAACTTGTTTGTTTTCAAAGAAAACGCCTCCAAACTTGATATTTCTTAGTTTGCTATGCTTTCCCATGATTCCACTAAGTTTGACCTGAATCGGACATCTATATAGCATAGCTGTCATAGAAAGGTAGAGTTTGACAGCTCAGAACTAAGCTAATTTCTCACTTTTTTGTTGAATGCTTACACAAATTTATAAAACCCGACTAAAATCCCATAAATCCATCTCACCTAAATGATCCAAATAGTTTTCAAAAGCTTACGTATTGAAATCGATGTTTCAAATAATTGCTCCTCAGCGTAGACTCTTGTTCCAATTGACTTTAAAATTGGAAAAAATACTTTAGATATATTAAGGGTATTCACGACCCCCAGTTGAGCTGTGGAGTTGTTGAATCGAGGATATTTTTAATTAAAATGTGACTGTCCCTCTCTGTGACAATGAGTGAAGCATAGCTTCCCGAAGCACTCGGTTTGAATTGGCAAGTGACTTCGGCTCCCCGGTGTTAAGGTATTGCCAGGTCTGCTCTATCTCTTCTAGTCTCTGCGATCTGAATGTTATTACAGTCGAAAATGAAGATCTGTAACAACACAATTTCAATGAAAATGTAAGTACATTTCCCCCCCCCCCCCCCAAACTCAAAGTTCAAATGTCAGAGAAACCCACAAAGTAGCTTAAAAATAAACAAAAGAGTAAAAGTTATACAAAGAATATGCAAATCACAAAGAAATGCCCCAACACCAGGGAGACATTGAAATTGGGTTTTGCAATGACTCGAAGCATTTGGCGCAATTTTGCACACTTTCCTCTCCTCTCCTCTCTCTCTCTCACTCCAAGAAAACTATGAGAGCACTCGTTATTTTTTTTTTTCATTTTATTTTAATTAATTTCAACATGGTTTAATTTCAATCCCGCACAAAAGAAAGCTTCGGGTGGTATTGAGACCTGTTTTGCGGTTGTCTACGCATCATCACGCTATTGATGATCCCATCCCATCCCATTCAGCCCCGGCAAGTGGTGGGCCTCGCTAGAAATTAGCAAATGTGTCGCATCATTAGCCACAAAGGCGAAAAAGAAGTTGGACGAATACCCTCAAGTGCTGTTTACTTTTTTCCCCCCTCCTCCTCCTGCTGCTCCATCGGTGTCTTTCTCTATTTGCGGTTTGTGGCGCCGGATTAGCTGGCTGGGGCTTGAGGATGCGGGCTGCTGGCTGCCCCTGTCACGGCTTGTTTATTATCGCAAAAATTTCACCTGAAGTTTGGGTTATATAACTCCATTTTGGGTTGGGTAGGTGTTAGCTGATGGGTAAAGTGATTTATTGAGTTATGACATTGGGTTAAGTTTGTTGTTTTGTGGTGGGGGGGTTCCATTTGGGGTTAAGTGAGTGTGAGGGGCCTGGAAATAGAATGATTATCTCACATAACTCACCTCGTTCCCGTGGCTACCTTCTGGCGTTTTAATTGCCAAATGCAACTGTCGTAGTAAAGATTTATTTATTCTACTTGCTGGAACGCAACCAACTAGTGTAAACCGTCTGCCTAATCTCTTCAGGCCGATCAGGCAACGCACCCAAAAATACACAAAAATACACAAAAAACAACTGGGAAAGAGAGAGAAACAGGAGAGAGCTCTCAAGTGCATTTCACACAAAACGTGCAAATAATAACACCATCTACGCTAATGATCTGCGCCATGATGTTTGCTCTGTTGGCCACAAACGCGACTCACGCACACCCAGAGCCCCCCCCCCCCCCTCCCACTCACTCCCACAGTTTAGTTGTTGGCCCCGTCCGCTTGGACAATAAAACGCGTTAACTGCCGCTGCTGCCGGCTGGCTGCACAATTGTTTGGCCAACTCTGTGTGGCACACAGACGGCGATGGGGCAATAAGGCACGACAACGCGTTTGCCGCTACTTTGACTAAACTCAAACAGAGCTACTAACTAATTGGCCAACTCATGGCCAGTTGTCTCGCTCGCTCTCGCTCTCCCTCTCTCTCTCTCTCTCTCTCTCTGTGTTTCAGTGTTTCTCTGTCTCTATGTGAAGATGATATCTCGTTGTCTTTCAACTCACGCACTCACCATTACACACAGCTCCACACACAGTCACTCATCCCCAGCCAACCAACGCGAGTCGTTGAACGGCCCCCTCAAAATGTAGAAAATGGGGGAAAACTAACGAAAAATCACTTGCGAATGGCTCGTTTCTGCTCAATCGCACAAATTAGCGAAAATTGTCAAACACAGAAAACCAAAATGATTCTCTATCTGTGAAACAAAGAGATTTGCTTCTTTGACAATAAACTTTGTCCTTTTTTTTGTGGTTAACTCTAATTAAATGTAATTATGAGACATGTTTTCAAATTTCGATTGAATCATGCGGAATCGGAATTGTCACATATTGATATCCACTTAAAAGTTTCCTATATCTTTATCAAAATCTTGCAAAGATTCTTTAAAATCAGAACTTTTTTCATATCCATTCATATCCACGAGAATCGAATAGTAACTAAATACAAGTTTAAATTCAATATTCTATAAGTCTTTCACATACTTTAATCACTCGGAATTATTTTATCGAAGTCTGCTGGTCATCGAATGATTATAACATATAGCTGCCATAGGAACGATCGGTCGAAAAACTAGCTCCAGTAAGAAAAACTTTTTTGTTTTCAATGCAAACGTCTACAAACTCCGTATTTACTAGTTTTCTATGCTTTTTCCCGTGATTGTGCCAAGTTTGCTCAAAATCGGACTTCTATAAGGTAAAGCTGCCTTGGAAAAGTAAGGTTAGAAAAATAGTCTTTGTAAGAAAAACTTTTTTGTTTTCAATGTAAACCTCTTTGAAATTGGCACATATTTATTTTATAAGCTTTACACAATTCTTTAAAGTTTTGACAAAATCGGATGACTATAGGTTATAGCTGCCATATGAATGATCGGTCGAGAAACTAGTTTTAGTGAGAAAAACTTTTTAGTTTTCAAAGGAATCGCCGCCAAATTTTATATTTCTTTGTTTGCTATGCTTTTCCATAATTAAACTAAGTTTGGTCGAAATCGGACATCTATATAGCATAGCTGTCGTAGAAAAGTAGAGTCAGAAAAGTACGCTTATTGAGAAAAACATTTTAATTTTCAGTGAAAATGTTCTTCAAATTAGAAAAACGTGCTGCAAGGGTATACAAACTTCGGACGATCCGAAATTAAAGAAAAATCGAATAAATATACAAACTTCGGACGATCCGAAATTAAAGAAAAATCGAATAAACTTCATACTTGTATCAATAATCAATAAAGCATAAAATTCTGGATCCAAGTATGTAATAACTTGGTTATGTCTCAGAATCAAGCATTTTCAGTCACAAAATCTTAACAAACCGGAAGATTTTAATATGAAAGTGTTGATTTAAGTATGCAAGTTCATGATTTGCCACAATATCTGAAAAATAGTTTATAAAATTGAGTTCTAATTTAAAAACTTTGTTTTCCAGAGCAAACATGCAAACACGCAAACAAATTTGCAGAAGGAAGTATCCACTTGGTCTCACTGGAAATATATTATATATGGTTCAAGTAAGTATTAAATACATAATTGGTTTTGCTTTCATATTTGAAAGTGTAACTTTGGTTACTTTGCTCAATGATATCCATAGTTAATGCTATTGGAAAGCTCAGATAGAACGTCCACTCTGGACTGGTTATTAGAAGTCTTCTGGTGAAGAAGGTCTTTAATAACTTATATGTATAAGAAACTATGGACATATGGTTGTTCTTTAAACTCGATTTATCAAATATCGTTTTAAGAATTTATATTTTTGATACTATCGATTTGAATATTTTGAGAAATATTGACATCCCCCGTTTCCACTTGTATATTTGTGCATGGGAATAATTCTAGTTCTAAATACTTGCCATAAACCATCCAAAATCTTACTCTCGCCTGCCTATATAACAATATGTCTGGTCCGTTGCCTTCAATTTCGACGCCGGCGATCGCGCAAAAAAGCACACTTCGTCGTGACAAACAAAATGCTCACGTTTTATCGCAGACAAAAGATCTCCATTTTTACGCTAAATTTCATTTCGGTCGTCTTGGGCTTTTTTTGTCGCTCTTTTGGCGCAAAGTTGATTTTGTTTTTTCTCTTTTTTCTTTATTTGCTTCTGCTCTGGATCGATCGTTTTTCTGGGGTGCCCCTTTTGTTTGGAAAGTTTTTCATTTTGGCTCGTTAAAAAATTTGAAAAAATTTTAGACAAAAGGGTGAGGGTGGAGGAGTGGGGGGGTGGTGCTGGTGGTGCTGGTGGTGGTTTATCTTTGCATATTCATAAAGCTCGTTTGTCGTTTGACTTTTAGCTGCTTTATTATGGTGCAGGAGGCATGGAAATCGTCAGGTTTTATCAGTGACACCAAAAGTTGCCAAAAGGTGGAAGACCAGACCAGATAGCAGCCAGTCAAACAGTTCAGACGGCAGGCGGACGGCAGGCAGCTGCAGTTGCGCAAAACGTCAGAAAAGTGATATTTGCTTATTGTTAACGAATTGGCTAATAGGAAGGAGATGGAAATTTTCGTTGAAATCCGCACAAACACCGATTGGGCTTCTAATTCAGTCAAACCAAAGGTGAAAAAACTGTATAGTGTAAAATATGTAAAAATTTATAAAGAAAACTATTGAGTTTTAAGGAAATCGTATTAAACTCTTATACAAACTCTTAGATTGATTAAGGGCCGATTTCTAATCTTCTACATAGAGCTATCTGCCAAATATGTAAACCTACAAATGACAGTGAAAAATTTTAGATTAGATTAAGAAGATGAGAAATCGGCCCTAAGAAATCTTAACCATTTTTAGAAGCTGTTGCTCAGTGGATCAAGAAGGTAACGTCCATCATCTTCTCTGTCACTGTACAGTGATCTGTAGTGGACGATTTGCATTCTTAGGTCAGCATTTTCTATCTGATATTTCAGCAGTCTCTTTGCTACTGTAATTTGAGCTAATTTTCTAGTTGTATAAAGGGGATGACCCTAAACGGTATCAAAATGGACCTATAGTTGGCCTAAGTGAAGGAGCTTTACCGCTTCTAACCATCTCAATCTTAAATTACTTAGCCTTGTCTGTCTGTCCGTCTGTTTCTATGCTATTTCCTCTGTCAGTTTTAAAGCTATCGCCACCAAACTTTGCACGAAGTCATCTGGTACAAATACGCTGCACATTTGTCGGAACCGGCCGGATCGAATGACTATAACATATAGCTGCCATAGGAACGATCGGTCGAAAAACAAGTTCTAGTGAGAAAAACTTTTTTGTTTCTATTGCAAAGGTCTCCAAACTCCGTATATACTAGTTTTCTATGCTTCTCCATAATTATGTCAAGTTTGGTCGAAATCGGACATCTATATAGTATACCTGCCATAGAAAAGTAGGGTAAGAATAATAGTCTTAGTAAGAAAACTTTTTTGTTTTTAATGCAAACCCCTTTAAAATTGGCAAATACTTATTGTATAAGCTTTCACACAATTCTTCAAAGTTTTGCTAAGATCGGATGACTATAGGTTATAGCTGCCATAGGAATGATCGGCCGAGAAACTAGTTTTAGTTAGAAAAACTTTTTTGTTTTTAAAGAAAACACCTCCATACTTTGTATTTCTTAGTTTGCTATGCCTTCCCAAGATTCCACTTTGTTTGGTCGAAATCGGATGTCTATATAGTATTGCTGTCATAGAAAAGTAAAGTCATAAAAGTGGTGTTAGTGAGAAAACGTGTTTCTTTTCAGTGAAAATAGTCTTAAAATTAGTTAGAACGAGAAAGCTTAGCTAACTTCGTCTGTGCCGAAGTTTTTATACCCTTGCAAGTGCTCGTTTAAATATTTTCCAAAAATACTCTTTTTTTCCATTTTCTGACCGATCATTCGTATGGGAGCTATATGATATAGTTATCCGATTTGGCCAAAAATTTATAAAATTATGTAAAACCATGTGAAACAAACAAATACAAGATTGCAGGATGCTACCATTAAAAACAAAAAAAGGTTTTCTAACTAAGACTGTTTTTCAGACCTATCTTTTGTATGACAGCTATACCATTTGTTTGTCCGATTTTAATAAAACTTGGTAGAATTATAAAAAAAAAACATGGAAAACTTATGACCACAAAGTTTGAAGACGTTTCCATTGAAAAGAAAAAAAAATTTCTAACTAAAACTAGTTTTCCGACCGATTGTTTCTATGGGAGCTACGAGATATAGTCATCTGATCCGGTCGGTTCCGACATAAAATTTTAGTTCGATAGCTTTAAAACTGAGAGACTATTTCGCGTAGAAACAGACAGACAGACGGAGGGACAAAGCTTAATTGTCTCAGCTCGTCACTCTGATCAAGAATATATATAGTTTATGGGATCGGAAATGATTATTTCTATGCGTTGCAAACTTCTGTGCAAAATTATAATACCCTTTGAAGTTAACTTTGCTGTATTTCTTGTGTTTTTCTTTTGCTCAGGTTCAGGTTCGGCCGGGAAATAAGTACTTGCTCCGTTTTGGGTTCGGTTTCGAGTTCCCAAAATTTCCGTAGTCTCCGAACCTGTAGCCCTGAACTACAAAAATTTTTTAAAATTCCCCATTTGTTTACTCATCCCAGTTGCAATTTAACAGCCATGTTCAAAAGTGGTTCATAGCCGTTTTCTAAAAACCATTTGAGCTATAAACTAGATATTTTGGGTAAATGTTGTTGGTAGTTGGCCTGCAGGCTGGTACCAAGTCTTTAACCCACCGGCTAAACCGGTTCAATAATGGTTCAGGTGCCAAAAGCCTTCCGCTGTTGACCATACAACTTATGTTCCACAGGTTTAAAAACTCCGCGATTAAGCGCAAAATTTGGCCCAAAAAATAGCCAAAATAACAGAAAAAAACCTTTGGGTCAAGCCACCTTTTTGTTGGCCATTTCCATGTTGTTTTTTTTCGCCTTTTTTCTTTTTGGGCACACAAAAGGCCCTAAATGCGCGTCTATTTTGTTACAATTTAAGACGCTTATTAGAAATCGTTTGCAAATTGTTTAGCAAGAAAGCAGCAGGCACGATCGCGAGTTGAAGCTAGTAACCTGAGCTGAGCTGAGGCTGGAGCTGGAGCTGGGTGACTGGGAGACTGGAAGACTGGGAGACGGGAGACTGGAGCCACGAACTGCGTGCATATTAATTTTCGTATATTTACGTTGGCTTTTGATCGCTGGTCGGGCATCTGTGTGCACACGTGAGGTTGGCCTTTTTTTTTTTTCTTTTTTACTTTTATTATTTTTTGGGGAGAGACTTGTTGCTGCCGTTGCTCGTTCGCTCGCTGCCTGATGATCTAATTTGGCAACAATTGTCGTAGTCGTCGATGGTTGATCGTTGTTGTCGATGGAAGTTTGTTTACCCAGGCGATGCCACATGAACGGGGGGGGGGGGGGGGGGGGGGGGGGCACCAGCCACCGCCCTGCCCCACACATGAGTGTAGACCGACTACACCCGCCGATCAATTGATCTCGATAATGAGTTAAGTCGCGTCGCAAACGCACCCATATTTTCTTCATATGCAAACGTTTTTTTTTTTTTTGTTATTTTTTGATGATGATTTTCTTCCATTTTTCCGCCTCAGTGGAGGGATCACTCTTGGTGTGGTGTGGTGTGATCCTAACTTTTCTTTGGCGTTGATCTTTTCTTCATTAAAAGTGGGTTTACTGAAGCGTGTGTTTGGGTTTTGATTTAGTAACTGCCATTTTGTGGGTCCCCAAGCTCCCGATCTGCCCCTGCCCTGTCCCCTCTGCCGCCCCACATTGTACGCTTGAGTACGTGCACAGAAATTTAAATATAATTTATGAGCCGCATATAAAGAAACCGCTTTTTTTTTCTCTCTTTGAGGCAATAAAATGTCGCGATTGGCTGATTGACTTTGTTGGTTCGACTTGGAGTTGCCTCGATCGTTTGTTTATTTATTTCGGAATCGTTTTGCCTAAGAAAGAGGAGCATGACCCAAAAAACAAAAAAAAAGGAAACATTAAGTTGAGTGCTCCGTTAAAGAACTTGTTGTGCAAAGTGACATTACATGCGGAAGTAGTTTTCGCTTCATGTTACACACACAGATTTTACACAAGCGTTGAATTCGGTAGAAAAATACACAAACCAATTCCAAGACATTGGCGTTTTGTGCGATTTTGTGTGATATTGTAAGATATCCGAACAGAAGAATATGAAGAACCATATATGGGGCTATCCATGTTGGACTTACAATTTATTAAAAAAACTGTAAAAATTATGACCATGTTCCAAGTTTTAGCTGACTTGGGGAACACACAATACCACAACACAGCAGCAGTCTTTGACTGTCAACTGTCAGTGCAACAGCCGTCTCTCCATGCCAGCAATGCCATAACTGCTTGGGAATTTCATAACAACATGCATGCAAAAATCGATCATTTCCCCACACATCCTTCTACCACTAAAACTGAAACTGTGAGAGCGGGTCAACATTATTCTCTCAAATGTGCATGCGCTTCTCTCTCTCTCTCTCTCTTCTCTCTCTTGAAAATTTTGTTACAATTTGAAATTGAAAATTTTAAAAGGAATATATGTTTTTCTAAGATCATTCGTACCTTAATTTTTCGTTGTTATTTCTTTTTTTTGGGTGTATGTAACTTGTCAAAGAGTGAGGTTTATGGTAGAATGAACAACTACTAAAAACTAACAGAAATTGAGTATTTGTATACAGTTTCGGTACCCAGAACAGATCTACTGATTCCCGAGAATCTTTGCATTTGTGTTTATAGACCTAATCTACTGTAATGCCTGAGACTTGAAGATAGGCTTAAAGTTTCGGGTATATAATCCACGTCCATTGACCTTGCTTAAAAAACAAGAAAGAAAATCTTTCTATACTGCGCTGTGGCAGCGAGCAGTCTTTTGATCATAACTCAACAACCGTTCATCCGATCTGCACCATTCGATCGATCGGATCGATGAGTAATCCTGATTACGAAGGCTCGTACGAAAATAAGTAGAGGATTATGGAACACTACCATATTTCCCACTGCCTAACGGGCCTGTGCCCGTTTCCGATTTCGATCAAATTATGTGAAATCGGAATTGGAAACTCTTCCCTTTTCGAAAAGCCGACTGTTTCACTCGAATCCTCTCCAAAGAACAGTTTCAATGGCTGTCAGCTTTAACCGATTTCTCTAATCAATTCTTGGACATCAGATCTCTTGCCAATTCCAATCGATCGAATTCAGAAACGAGATAAGACCAGTATTTCTTCTTTACGTTCATATGGTGCCAAAACAAATCGCATTAAATTTCAAAATTATTTAAATTATTATTTCAAATGTTGAACCTCAGCAAATCACAAAATGCAATGAATAAATTTACAACCATTTTTTAAAAACATATTTCTCCTAATCTACTAGGGTTAAAATTCGATTTTAAAATATGCAAAATTCTTTATCTAATTATTACATTTTTGTTAAATTATAAAATTAAGTGAACAAAAATAGTTGAGTGTACTGTTTGATGCATTCTGCTGGGATGCCTCGAACATTTGTGAATAAATCCCAAACTGTTAGAGTTGAGCCCACCAAATTGATCAATCAATATATAGTATAATTCTATGCCGAATTCGTCCAAGTTTCTTGTAAATAAAACAGAGTAATTTAAACATTTCTGCAATCAGTTTTTAAGACCAAACTTACTTCAGGTTAGTCATTTGCTTCTTACTTACTTTTCATTGAATTTTGCAGTCGGAAAGACGTGGCTATATTCATAAATTTGGCACTCTTCTACTTACTTATAGTTCTTGGTTTATTAAAATTTTTATAATTAAAAAGGAATTATTTTGCAAATTTATTTCAACTGTGAAACATTTTAAGCTCTTAAAATTCTTTCAGTCCCTGACATAAGCAAACACATTTTCAAAGCTTAAAAAGTTATTAAACTTATCAATGTAAAGACTTTCTTTTAATCATAAAAATTGTTGAAATTTCACTGAAAATATTTTGGATTACAACATTTTTTGAAATTTTACTGATTACCAATTGCTTTACGTCTCAAATATCCACAGTTCCTCCAACTGCAAAACCCCCAAAATGTTAAAACAAATTCCATTTGTGATTTTCTATGTAAATAAAATGTATTTCTTCTTCATGATTGTTCTCTTCAGCTTTTTGTTTTCTTGTTTTTTGTATCATTCTTCGTGTAATAAATTACTTAAAATTATAAAACATTTCCATATCAAAATATGTGTGTTTGTTCACTGTTTTTGTTGTTTTTTTTTTCTTCTCCTCGGTATTAACTTAACTTACTCGTGTGTAGGGTAAAACATTTTCAATGTATGCAAAAATCGAGCTTGTTTTGGGTCCTTCTCATATCAAAAATACTTAATTCTAGGCATGTAAATGTATGTGTGTGTAAATGTTTATATATACATATATATATATATATGTAAATGTTACCAACTAGAGAGCTAGGCTAAGAAATACTATGGTAAAAAGGAGATACATTTTATGGTATAAAAGTTGAAAATACTTTACAAAGTTCTTGAGGGGAGGACACACACACACTGAACATTTTTAGAAAATCCTGACTAGAAAATGAAAACAAATGATGAAAGAAAAACTGGTGGAAAAAAGTGTGTGTGAGGCCCCTCGATTGCAGTAAACTGTGCGTGTGTGTGTGTGTGTGTTGTTTTTGTGGGGAACTTGAAGCTGCCGGTTTGTTTTTGTAGCTAGGAACTAATTTTTGGTGGAACATGGCTTTTGTTTTGAACTCCTTGATGAAGCTTAGGGCTCGCTGAAGCCACCGGCACCGCCTCCCGGACAACCGCCCTCCGAGTGCTTCGTCAGCAGCGACATTCGGGAAAACGTTTTCGAGCAACTCGTGCAGGAATACTTCTTGATATCCGAATGGGTCTGCAGATGGGCGCGCAGATTGGAGCGATCCGCGAAGGCGCGATGGCAATGCTGACAGCTGAAGGGTTTCTCGCCCGTGTGTGTGCGTATGTGTCCCTGCAGGAGCCAGGGGCGGGAGAAGGCCTTGCCGCACATTTGGCACTTGCACGGCAGCGTGTGGGTGCGGATGTGCATCTTGAGGGCGCCCAGCGAGACGTACGTCTTGTCGCAGTCCTTGCAGCTGAAGGACTTTTTGATCTGGTTACCCTCCGCGGCGGGGCAATGAAACTGCCGATGCTTGGTGAGGCCCGAGAAGGTGGAGTAGCTCTTTTGGCAGTCGTCGCACTGGTAGCGTGGCGGCTGCGAGGATTTGTCCTTCTTCAAGGGATTGCTGGCCGTGGAAACGGGTGGCAAGGGTGAAGCCGAGGCCAAGGCTGCAGAGGCTAGCGGAGTTTCGGTTTTCAGAATTTTGTGCTTCAGCGACAAATCTTCGGGCAAGGAACTGGAGCAACTGGACTCGGGCGTGAGCGAGCGCATGGAGTAGTAGGAATTCTCGGAATAGGCGGGCGAAATGGGCGCCGCATGATGATGCTGATGATGGTGCGGATGATGATAGGCCAAACTGGGATAGGCGGAGGCGTAGGCAGCCGCGGGATAAGGCAGAAATCTTTGCTGCGGGCGGTGTATGATCTCCGATCTCATGGGCGGCGACACCGAACTGGCACGTCCATGCAGATAATGATGCGGTGGCGGCGACAGGGAACCCAGCGAGTCGGTGGGTGAGCTGGGCGAGATCAGTTCACTGGCCACGGCCACCGCAGAGGCGGCCGCCAAGTGAGGCTGATTGATGGTGCGATAGAACTCCGCCGTATACGGTGACATGTGGAAGTTCCAGGGATAGGTGGGTGTGGGCACCACCACGGAAGCGGCGGCTGCGGCTGCCACCGCTGCTGCGGCAGCCAAGGCGGCTGCCTGCGTCTGTTTAGCTTCGCTGGGATCCTCCACATCGTCCACCGTCAGCTCATCCTCATCCTCCTCATCGGTGTGATCCACATCAACGCCCTCATCCTCCGCGCAGTCGCTCACATTGATCACCTCCTCCAAGTGGGGCAACATTTCCGCCTCCTGCAGCTTCTTCAGGCACAAATCTTGTGGTTCGGGCTCCTCGAACTGATAGTTCACCGGCCGTTTCTTCAAAGGACACTTGCTGTAGTTTTTTTCCACCAACATTTCTTCCACTGTGTGCATTTTGGTTACAGTTCGCTTCGATTCACAGTTACAATTGTATTCAGAGTCTTTTTTTGCGTCTTCACTTTTTTGTCATTTCTTTGCCACTCGCGTTTATTCTGTTTCGTGTTTGCTGTTTCTTGTACGTGCGCTTGCCAAGTCAGAGAAGAACTGAGTGCAGGCCGCTGCCGCGGCGGCTTTTTATAAGCATCAGCCTACAGCGCAGGCTCTCCGCGGCCGTCGGTCGCTCTCGGGCTCGCGCGCTCTCTCTCTCTCTCTCTCTCTGCGTATGTTTATGTGCGCGCTCGGCCAATGGTAAGCGTTCGGGTGTCAAACCTGTTTCGGCTTGTTTATGTACTCTGGCCGAGCTCACGTGCCGACTGCGTACACTTGCACCAATCGCCGACGCCAACAAAGTCGCTAGATATAACCCCGTTATAATTAAAGTGGTATAAGTTGTGGTTGTTTGTGTGCGTGTGTGTGTGTGTGTGGTTGGGTGCTCTCTCGTTTATGGCTCTCTTAGGGGTTTTTTGCACTGCGTCGTTGGCTTCTGGTGTGTAGAATCAGGTAGGATAGGATCCTGCTGCAATAGCAAGGGTATGAAAACACAGTTTGCCCCTATCAGGTGTATATTGGGTGCGCTGACTTACGCTTAAAAAGCCCGATTTCAGGTAGCACACGTGCAAATTGTATTAATGAACCTTGGCCACAGGTAAAAGTCAGGCCAAACGGATTAAATGAACTTCTTTAGCTAATCTTACACCATATTTCTTAGGCAAAAGAAACTTCTGAGGCAAAAAGCCTTTGACAACAGACAGGCCCCAGAGGTGCACTTGATTGCTGGTCAAACTATCGATAAATCACTTTCTGAAGTGTTGTAAAGCGCTAAAAGCTACCCGCTAAATATTAAAAGTCAACTCAAAGTCGATTAGGTTTAACAGCTCATCTGCAAATCCTAATTTTTCTTGCAATAAGTTATAGTTCTCTGTTATGCCTCGAGCTTGCTGTTGATTCATTGTGAATAGTTTCGAGGTAAGGCTACTGCTTACTCCATTTTAAAAGGGAAATTCACCAAATTAAGTGGCACCTTATCTGTCACTATAACACAAGCTGTTATAGGTTGCTCTGCTCAATGTTTTTTAAACAATTTGCTTCTTTAATGAATTAGCTTAGTGAAATGAGTGGTTAAACTCGCGCATTCAGGCCTGTTCCCGTTTCCAATTTGCATCAGATCTTGCGGAATCGGATTTGCTAGCTATTCCCGTTCAAGTTACGATCAAGTTACTCGGTGTAGAAAGTGTTTAAAATTATACCATCCTGTGTGAATCGAAATTGTTATGTCTTAATTATAGTACGAAATCGATTCGAACATTCATTCGAAAAGAGAATATGTCTTAAATTTTTCCTATTAGTAGTTAAGCTAGAATACATTATACGTTTAACTACCTCCCCGAATAACAAGCTGTGATCAATACTAGTTCTTGTTGTTTTGGGAAAACGACACACAAAAAAAAATATCAGTATATTTTTTATCATACGTCCTTATATTTAGGACTAAAAAGTATCCCATTGATATGAAAATAGGTATTTTAAGGGGTAAAATTTGATATTTGAATTGATCTTTTTGCACATGAAGGCCGATTTGATCTTATTTTTTCTGTGTGTGTTAAACAAGCAAAAACAAAAAAGCAAGATCCTTTGTTTTCACCAAACACCTAAATGAAAACGATACGGAATTGCAATCGTGTACGTTTTTAATTCCACTCGGAAATGGAAACAGGCTTGATTATCATAATGTATTATACAATTATAATTATCACCCTCCCCTTTCCGTTCAGTTTATAAACGTTTATGTTTCTGTTATTTGTTATTTTGGTATTTCATTAATCTACAGAACATTGAAAGAAGAACTTTAAACATATACAAATTACAATGAACCCTTCAAAAGAGGACTTAACGCTTTTAAAAGGTTTACCTCTCTGCTCCATTTTGTGTTTAATTCTCGAAGTAAATGTGAATTATTAGCGCAAAATAAAAGCTAACAAAGAGTTAACAGACTGAGATCAGACTGAGATTCCTGAAAAATATTGCACATATATTTCAAAAGACTCCATCAAATTCAATTAACGGAGAATAAACCGTTTGAGCAGTCGAATTTGAGCCGAAGCGTAGAGGAAACGAACTTATGTACTATCGTGCATATAAATAGCAAATCCATCAGCAAGCTCTTCGCTGCTCTCAGCTGCTCTTAAGCTTCCCCAAAAAGAGTGCTCTTTCGTTTCGTTTCAATGCCATGTCGTTTCGCTCTCTTTCGCTAACGCTCGCGCTCTTCCAAATTATGCTGAGCGCACGCAATCAGCTCTGTGACTCACGACTGCGCAACGCCTGGTCTAGGCTTAACCCTTGCTTGCCTGACTGTGCCTGCCTGCCTCCTCTCCGTCTAAATATAGAATTTCCGTGTGGGACACTTAAAAAAATGTGTTGAGTCCCTCAAGTGGATTTAGGTAAGTGCAGCTGTCCTGTGTGACCCAAAATAAACACAAACATGAGAAATGGAAAGTGTTGCTCTTGTCAGATAAAAGTTACCCAAAATGCGTGCCAGCCACCCCATAAATCAAAGACCTGCGCCAATTTCCACCGATTCCAAAGGAGGTTCTGGGAAGCGGTACCCCGGCCCACACATGCCGAACATTTAACTTAATTAGCCTTGCTTATCAAATGCCTCTGCCCAACTCCAACTGCTGTGCAGATTTCCCAGGAAGACATCGACTCTGGCCGAGGGTCCCAGGGCACAAGTGCGATCTTTGGGCGATTGCGATGAGGCCGAAAAACCAAAAACCGCCAGCATAAATTAATAGATAAACATGCAAAACTCCTACGGACCACGTACTGCGATTTACATACCAGGCAGGTACTGAGGTCCCGCGTCCGAGTCTGAGTCTGTGTCTGTGTTTGTGGTCTTTTGGTCGTCGTCCAGCCGGTCTACTCTCTTATCTTATCTGGGTCTGGACAACGATGTCTTCTCTAATGCCTCGACGCTGTCGTTGTGGTCGTCGCTGTTGTTGTTGTTGTTGTTGTTGCTGGTGGCGGTGGACTCGATAGGCTGTTAACAAAGATTTAATGATCTTGTTAACTAATTTTTTTTTTTTGGTTTTCGTTCATTCTAGGTTTGGTTTTTGGGGGAGAGAGAGAGAGAGCGAGTGGAGGACCACCCACTGCTGGGCAAGTTAATTAGTTGGCGTTAAGGAAATTGTTTTAGAATACAATGGAAACTTGGGAGCTGAAGGGAAGACTTGCCCCAGTTGTGGCTTGAAAGCCTAGCGCGTTCGTTTTTACCTCCATAAAATGTGAGAATATTTGAAACTTTGGGTAAGTTTTTGTTTGTTTTTTTGTTAAGTATACGCCTGTAGTGTTTGGTGTGGTGTATAAAAACAATCAAGAACTTCTCCAACTAATAAAGGAAATTTCTTGTAAGTTGAAATGGGATTTTAAAATGTATTTTCAATATGTAACTAGAACTTTACTCGGCGTAATCCATTTCCGATTGATCTGAAAGTTGAACAAAAGCTTCTAATATATATGGTTAAGAAATTGATCGAAGTTTTTTCTTCACCCATAACTATTTTGGTTTTTTAAGTAATTTAAGACCAAAATTTCGGCGAGTTTTTTTTTTTTTTTATTAAAAAAGCTTCCATTTTGTTAAAAAAATGTACATTGCTTAATTCTTCGATTAAGATCTAGATTTAGCAATTTTTATTTGAAATCCGTTTGGAATTTTTAATTTTGAATGCTCTTCAGAGCTCAATTTTTGAGTGCAGCTTCTGAAGATCTGCTATAGCAGCTTTCAAAATGGCAATTTTTAGTAATAAGAAATTGTAAAATACAGTTGAAACTTACTTTAAAATGTGTACAAACTTTGGATTTAATAATTTCAAGGGTCTTCTCAGGAAAAATTCTTGAAAACTAGCTATTTTACGGCCAATTCCGGCCAATTTCGTAATCAATGTCGTGATCCAAACCTAACATTTTAACTTAATCCCCTGAAAAGCCCTAAAAAAGTAGTTTCATCAAGTATTAAATGTTAACCAGGTATTCAAAGCTGAAGCTTTTATCCTACTTTAGGCTAAGTTAAGAGAGAACACTCATCTTCTTTAAGGTTCAATTATTATATAACATGGGATGCCGAACATCTCTTGCAATTTCCCCTTTAACCTCTTCCTATAGACTAAGTGCATTATATCGCAAAAGAGTAATCGTGCGAACTTCGGACCTGAGCTAAAAGAGCGAAATGCACGAAAAGGTTCGAAAATGCCTCATATTCACAGTAAGGTTATATTCATGTTACAACATCTAAGGTACGGCGCTCACAGTGTGCGCCCTCAATATCGTACTAAAAAGGTGCAATGTTTTGCGTACTTTTGAAGCGCTCTTCAGGTTCTTCACGCAAAAGCTCAGTACTTTAAAAAAAAAATGTGCGCCTTACCTTAGTTGTTGTATCATGGTTCTATCTCGTTCTATATCGTCTTCCGAAGAAGAAAAGTGTAGTTGGCTTCTGACAATTGATCAAAAGTAAAAAGGGAAAAATTTGTATTTTATTAACTCAAAAAAAAGAAGAAATAATTTGAAGCTTAGACTTTGTAAGGTCTTGTAGAATGTATGATTTGCATAAACGGTGCGCAGGCGGTACCAGAATCTCCTAAAAAATATACTAAACCCGCAAAATTCCATGATATATGAAGACGAGAAAACTTGACAGGTATGCAACAGATGAATTTAATAGGTAATAGGAAAAAATTGTTTGGAAACACCAAAAGTACCTTTACTGAGAGAGGGGAATGAAAAACAGTGCTTAGACGCCATTTTCCCCAGTTTTTGGATGACCTTCCAAATTGTTGAATAAACCCATTTTCTCAAGGGCAAATAACTAAAGATTTGGATATGAGTTTATGATATAAGTGAGCTCCGAAACCCGACTTCAGGATCTGATGTATTTTCACACAATAGTTCAAGAGTTTAAGGAGGAGCCCAGAAGAGTTCTTCAAAAACCACGATTGTAATAGCCTTTTTGATTGCTGAAACTGCACTTGGCTTCTTTTAGACCAAGGTTTGACATGAAAAGCGAGGCCAAAAGCTGAAAGTAAAGCCTCTGCATGCGCTCGGCCTTAGTCTGTGTGAATAGTGAAAATGCGGACCAGGCATGACCGTTGCTGACCTAGAAAAGATACAAAAAATACTCATTCGGTTCATTTCTTAGAAAAACAAATGTTTTTATATATGTATAAAGATGGAAAAGATCAATAACCTTCCAATCTTTGATACTGATACTGAGTTAAAGCCATCCTTTATATGCTTTTCCACGAGGTTAAGCTTCACCTCTGCTGATTATAGGCATGATTTCAGGGCTGATCTCAGGGGTGAGCTTAATGAGAAGTACTAAAACATGCCTAAATTCAGTCATCAAATCCAGATATTCCTACTGCTCAGGTCTGAATCAGCACTGAAAAATGCGGTACTGAGTTGTAGAACTGCAGATGCAGACCCTTAAATTTAGGCTTTTAGATGTGCAGATTAAGTTATAGGCGGGCTTGACCCACTTTCTTTCTCATTCTTAAGCTAGTTGCACGATCTCTTAACAAAGGTAAAGGTCCTTGCTAAGGGTGATCAACTGAGTTTCCACTCTGGCAGTGAGCCATTAGGCAGACAGTTGCAATGGTTGAAGGCAAATCACTTGGGACCTTAGCTTATAGAAGATGATATTTGAGATCAGACGAAGATAATGATACCAGCCATTTTAAGCCAAGTTCAGTCGCTCTACAGATTATGCTTCAAATTTTTATAAATTCAACCAAAACGAAGGACAAATTGATGGACCCCAACAGTTAACTTACCGAGACCTCCCCCCCCCCCGTTTAACTTAACATAATTTTAACAGAAATTTACCAAATTAACAGCTTAATTTAAATGTGCCATTCCTCCCCCAACCAACCCCTCCCCCCCTCCCACCTCACATAACTCATACATCATAATTTTTACTTCCAACCAAAAAAAATATCAATTTCTGCTTCTCGTATTTTCCCGCTCGGGTGGCATTCGTTTACCCAAAAAGATTGTTAAATTTATTTACAACAATTTGGCCTGTCATGTTTCGTTTCTTACAAAATTATGGAAAAAAAGGAACAACTTTCATTTGTGCCAATGCAATGAAGCGGGGGAAAAAAACGCCACGGGATATGGCAACCCACACGCACTTTCATCGGGGAGCAATATTGTGGCAGATCCACATCCGTGACAGCAGCAGAAGTCAATAAAAATGCTCGATTGTAATTTTCACTGTGCAATTATTGTCCCAGCTTTGAAATGCGGTAGGGCCAGGGGCAGGGCGAGGGCCAGCCAAAAGTAATTTTCAATTTTTACAGCCCAGGCATAAAATATGCCCCGTCTCGGTCCCAGTCCCAGTCCCAGTTCCAGTCTCCCAGCCGCCACACTTGTTAATGCCACACGTTGATTCCTCCTCTGCGTTTGGCTTTCGTCGCTCGCTTTTTGCTGCGTGTCCTTAAAAGCGCTTAAAACGCAGAAAAAACACGAGTTTTTCATGTCTGAGCAGACAAATCTCATTAAAAGGCGTCGTTGCGCCCGCAAGGAACCCACTCAGAGGAGTCGCCGGTTGGCTTTTTGTTTTGTTGTTTTTGTTTCTGTTTCTGTTTCTGGCTGTGGTTGACCCTTCTTCCCTGACACTGGCCCAGGCGTTGCATTTAAAATGTCGTTAATAATTTGTTGCTCCGTCCAGACGAAGACGAAGTCCCTGACTCTGGTTTTAGAGCTTGTCGTAAAAGAGTTTTATTATTTTTGTTTCATTGCCTCCCAAATAGGATTAGCCTGTTGCGGCGGCGGCTGCGGCGGCGGCTGTTAATGTAGCAATATCCAAAATACAAGAAGAACAAAAAAAAAACAGGAAAAATTGCTTAAATTTCGTCATCTTTTACGCTTCATCATCAGGGATCGAGGCGGGTTCCCACAACCAAATACCAAAATTATAACTAAACTGGGTTTCCGGAGTAGACAATCGTTGCGGTTGCTGACGCTTTCTTTTTTTTTTTCTTTTGGTTTTTAGGTCATGTTCAGCTTATAGCTGAGATCGTAAAGCCTAGCGATCAGGAAACATCCGACGTTTTACAGCCTCATAGAAATGTTGAAACCAAAACGGGGTTAATGAAGTTTCGGGTGAAAAGGAAACTTTAGTTTGGGATGCTTCATTAGAGTTTACGTTCCCGTTGCCAATGTTAAGTATTCCACTTATTTTTAGTACTTGATACTCAGCTATCGAAAGTGAGTATAAAGTACTCAGTACGAAGCACTAAATGGTTTGCTCTCGTTAATCAGAATTCGATATATCGATTACTAGATTTCGCACTTTAATTCCAATTCTTTTCAGTACTCGATACTTAGTACGCTATACTCAATACTCGATACAAGTATTTGGTACTTGAGCTTAGTAATCGTTTAAGAGTATTAAGTACTCGATAGTTAGCTGTCAATAAACAGTATTCAGTACTTGATACCACACATAGTACTCGATAAGCAGCTCCCAATAATATTCAGCATTCGATGTTCTGTTCTTCATACTCACTTTTCAATACTTGATTCACTGTTCTCAATGTCCTAGCCCCTATTAAAAACTATTATAATCAAATTACAAATGTTTCTCATTAAATATTGCAGCATTTCGTACTTGAATCCCATATACTCAGTACTCGATACTTAGTTATCCAAAACTCAAGTCCACAGAAGGACTTTCCTTCTTGATTTTTGTATTCTCAGTACTCGATTCCCAAAACCATAGCCAAATCTTACGTTCCGAACTTTAAGATGTTTCAGTCTAAATATTTTAGATTTCTTACCATAATTCCACTTCTTTTCAGTACTCGATACACCACAGTTCTTAATACAAGTGTTTAGTACTCGATTCTCAGTAATCAATACTGAAGATTAAGTATTCGAAATTTAGCTCTCTATAATCAGTATTCAGTACTCGATACTTAATACTCCACACTGAGTAGTCGATACGCAGCTTCCAATACTCTTCAATATTCGATACTCAGTTCTTTATACTCACTCTTCCATACCAAATTCTCTATTCTCGATACTCAGCTATCGGAACTAAGTTCTCAATACTCATTATACTCTATTCCTACTACTCGATATCCTACTCCCTAGCAGACTTTCGTAACCCAATAACACATGCTCTACCTCAAATATTGCAGGATTTTGTACTTGAATCCCAAGTACTCAGTACTCGATACTCATTTATCAAAAATCTAGTCCATAGAAAAGCTTTCTTTCCAAAATGTGCAACTTTTCTTTGCAAAAAAATCCAAGATTTCTTTCTTGAATTTAGTATACTCAGTACTCGATACTCCAAAACCTAGCAAAATTGTGCAATTCCTAATTTTGAAGATGTTTTACTTATAAATTTTTAAAGTTCTTACTTCAATTTCACTTCTTTTCAGTACTCGATACTCGAACTCGATGCACCACAGTTTTCAATATAAGTGTTCAGTACTCGATACTCAGTAATCATGGTTGAGTATTAAGTACTCGATACGAAGTGGCTGTCACTTAGTACTCGATACCCAGTAATCGTTTAGGAGCATTAAGTACTCGATACAAAGTAGCTGTTTCTGTCATACTCTGTCAAGTAGTCGATACTCAGTATGCGCTGCGTGATGAGGTCCTTGGGAAAAACTCTCTTTGTTCTTCTCTTTGGAGAAATCAAAAATGTTTTTCCTCTAAAACTCCCGAACTTCCCACTCGAACCCTGTACACACACACACACTACCCGCTACTCCACCACACCCAAATCGATATAACAAGAAATATTTGAAGTTTTCAACAACAACAAAACCTAATTAAAACCCATTCTCATAACATTTAACAACACTTTCGTCATCTTGCAGAAACCGCTCCAACAAGTAGCCGCCCATTATAACCGCATTAACATCCCAAACTGCCTGCCTGCCTGCCCCCCTCCCCCCTGCTCCAAACATAATAATGCAGTTCAATGATGATGCCCAGAGACACGTTCGCCGGCGAAAATTATTACATACAGCCAAGAATTCTATATAAACATGACGCGCGATGCCACCATAAACCGGGCGATAACCTGAGCCAGTTCGAACTGTTGCCCAGGCATGAGCCCCACGCTGACCCACTCCAAAATATCATATGCAAAATGATAGTCGAGGAGATGGAAGGAGTCGGAGGAACAGCAGCAGGAACTTAATAGCTGTTAGGCTGGCAGCGTGCATGGCCTCTGGATGCCGATGCCCCCCCACATGGCATGACGAGCTCACCAGCCCCGAAACTCTACAGTCAGTCCAGCTCGTGTGTCTCCATCGTTTTGGGGTATATCAACCTGTAAAATGTATAACGACAACATTAAGCTCGTGCCACCACCAGCTGGAAGGCAGGGAGGCAGGCAGGCCGCTCTTGGCCGCTTCTTCTGGTCTGTGGCAATGTCGTTGTCGTTTCTGGAGACAACGGTACACTTGGCGCAGGTTCATGTGAGTTCAGCAAACGGCAAAACGGTTGATCTGATTTGTGGTGTGTGAGCGTCTGAGATGGATGTCCAAAATACAAAAAAAAAAAAAAATACATTCATATGTACAAAAAGGGAGGCGGTGTCAGCATACCTAGGTAAGCCAAGGGGTAGGGTAGGGTAGATGTGGGACTTCAATGGAGTTTTAGAATTGAAGAAAATTTCCACATATAATTTTAAAAAAATTTTAAAGTTCGTATTACTGACCCGATTTCTTTACTTATCAAGCCTAACTTTTAAGATCGAAGCTGGTTTCATAGATTCTTAGATCATTAAGAGAATTTTTGATAAAAAATAAGACATATTTTTGTTGAGAAGAAAGCATCAAAGCTTGAATGAACCTCATTCAAAGTGCTGACAAAAATTCCTGTATATTACTTGGCCCCACTTTCGATATACATAAACATTCGGATTTGTTTTGCCTAGGTATGCAAACCACTTAAAAATGAGGACTAGGTAGGTTAGGTGGTTCAAACAGCTCCAAAACTGCCGGTCTGGTTTGGTAAATGGTTTTTCGAGCTAAATGCATCGCGGATTTGATTTGGTTCAAAAGTTTATTCTTTATTATTTTTACACCCTTGCAGAGAGAATTATGAAATTGTCCGCATGTTTGGAACACATCTCTGACCACATAAAGAATATATATTCTTGATCAGCATGTCGAGCTGAGTTGATTTAGCCATATCCAGCTGTTTCTATGCTATATCCTCCGTCAGTTAGAAAGCTATCCTCACCAAAACTTTGCAAAAAGTCTTTTAGTCCAAATCCTCTGCATATTTGTAGGAACCGGCCAGTTTGGATGACTATATCATATAGCTGTCATTGGAACGATCGTTCGAAAAGATAGTTTAAGTAAGAAAAACTTTGTTGTTTAAGTCGAAACGCCTCCAAAATTGGTGTTTCTTAGTGTGCTATGCTTTCCTATGATTCCACTAAGTTTGGTCGAGATCGGACATCTGTATAGTATAGCTGTCAAAGAAAAGTAGAGTCAGAAAAGCAGGCTTAGTGAGAAAAACTTTTTTGTTTACAATGAAAATGTCCTTAAATTTTAAATTTTTATATTTAAAATGCTCTTACATAATTCTACAAAGTTTTGTCAAAATCGGATGACTATAGCGTACAGCTGCAGTACGAATGATCTTTCGAAAAATAAGTTATATTGAGGAAAACTTTTTTGTTTTAAATGGAACCGACTCCAAATTTCTTTTATATTCGTTAGTTAAGTGTTTGCATGATTCCACTAAGTTTGGTCGAAATCGGACATTTATATAGCATAGCTGACATAGAAAAGTAAGGTCCGAAAAGTAGTCTAAGTTGAAAAAACGTGCTGCAAGAGTATACAAACTTCAGCCGACCCAAAGTTGAACTTTCCTCTATTTTTATACCCTTGCCCAGAAGTTTGCAACGCATAGAAATATTCAAATCCAACCCCATAAACCATATATATTCTTGTTCAGGGTGACGAGCTGAGTCGATTGAGCTTTGTCCGTTCGTCTGTCTGTCTGTTTCTACGCGAACTAGTCTCTTAGTTTTAAAGCTATCGAGCTGAAATTTTGCACAGAATCTTCTTTTTGCTCCACACTACTAATATGTCGAAACCGACCGGATCGGATGACTATATCTCATAGCGCCCATAGGACCAATCGGTCGGTAAACTAGTTTTAGTATGAAAAACTTTTTTCTTTTCAATGGAAACGTCTCCAAACTTTGTAATCGTAGGTTTTCTTAGTTTATTTATAATTTTTCCAAGTTTGATTAAAATCGGACAACTATATGGTATAGCTGCCATATAAAAGATAGGTATGAAAAACAGTCTTAGTTAGAAAAACTTTTTTGTTTTTAATGGTAGCATCCTACAATTTTGTATTTGTTTGTTTCAAATGCTTTCGCATAATTTTACAAATTTTTGGCCAAATCGGATGACTATATCATATAGCTCCCATACGAACGATCGGTTGGAAAATGGGAAAAATAGTATTTTTTTTGGAAATTATTTAAGCGAGCACTTGCAAGGGTATAAAAAATTCGGCACAAACGAAATTAGCTTAGCTTTCTTGACCTTTGACCTTTAAAACTAAGACTTAATTTACTCGATGAAGTAGGCTTCAGAAAATATTTGAAAAAGCTTTCGTTTGTAGACACGACGAATCGAAAGCTGCTTTAAGAACTTCATGAAGTTTGCTTCACCATGTAAATCCCGCCTAAGTCAAACACACCCTTTGCAGCTTTTATCGATCTCTAGAATTGTACAGGGTATCTTTTGGTCTTGAACAATACTTGTATAATAATAATAGTACATTTTGTTGGTTATTACAATTTAAGTTGTTAGTTGGTTGTTTGTTTTTCTTTGGCGTTGGTCACTTTGCTTTTAATGGCCCAAACCCAGAGAGCTGGTTTCGGTTGTAGGTCGACCAACCTGTTCTAGTTTCTAAGTAGCTTCTGCTTTGTTTTCACAAAATCACAGCCAGGTGCGGACCAAGCAGACAGCCAGACAGACAGCCAAACAGCCTCATACAGGATCTCCGATGGCATTCAGGCGAAAAATCGAATGCAGGAGGCCCACTTGCCGGCACGCAGATGCCGCCGTGCAGCAGCCATTCAAATTAGAGCTCAACACTCGCCGAGAGTGCATTATCCTGGGCCCATGTTGTTGATTTATAGACAACATGCCGCGGCGCATGCTTCATTCTATTCCATTACGAGGGAGCTCCTTTACACCCCACTCCCGACTCGCTTGTCATGTTTTTGTTTTCCCATTTTCGATCCCAAATCCTGAATGGGCATTGTGAGAACATCTGCGCAGGCGCTGGAAATGCATTTCACATAAGTGTGCCCCAAATGAGATTTTACATTTTCTTTTTAGTTTAAATATGTTAACTACTCGTTCTACCATAAACCTTATCCCAAATGATCGAGAATAAATCAACGCAGTGGACCTCCCACAGCAACTTCAAATCGAAAAAAAAGGGAAACAAAAAATCTCTCAAAATAACAACAACTTTTATTTCCAGCTTGCATTCCCCAATTTCCTCACCCATCAAATTGATGGACATGATTAGAGTCTTTCGAGTGGAAAGTGCGACCTTTGGCGCCTCAAACAGGCAGATGCAGCCGTAATTGATGAGCTTTTAGCATTTAGCCAAACGAAAACACAAGACTTCTTCAGAGCGGGAGCAAAAGGTGCCACAAAATGATTAATCATTTGGCAGGTGGCTTATTCCAGAATCGAAACGGTACTCCAATCCGACAAAGGGTTTCTTCTCACTCGAGTGGTAAATGAAAATCAACTTTAACAAGAAACTATTTAACTTAATTTCAACGGTTTGCATTTACGACCTAAACTGTCAAGTGGCACGGACAAAAGGATCGTCGATCGGGTTTTTGAGGGTCAGACCGAAAAAGGATTACCGACTCTTATTTGGCCTGCCTGGGACACACCCACACACACACATATACGATCAAAGGTGAGTTTGTGTGGGCGTGGCATTTACCTGGGGTCTTTGAGTAGGCTGGCCCATGTGTTGGCATCATTATGTAATTTGACGAAAGGCAAAACGAAGATTCGAAGCATTTTCAAAAAAAAAAAGAGTTTTGCGGTCCCAAAATCAAAGCGGGTCACCGGGCACAGTGGTTGAACTATGCTAGAAAAATGGGGACGGAGATTAAAAAGTTTAACAATATGTTTTACGGTTTTAAAGAAGTCAAGAAAGGATCGGAGGCTCTGAGAGTTGCATCCTCTTAAACTAAAAGAACGTCGTACATGTCGTTTCAAGTTGATTTTCTGTACGTAGCATTCAGCATTTAGAATCCTAACCTCAAATTTGGTACAACTATATGTTACGAGAAAGCTAAGCTAACTTCGTCTGTGCCAAAGTTTTTATACTTTTCATATTTTTCTACTCTGTACCGAAGGAACATAGAGTATTATAAGTTTGTGCAAAAGTATGTAACATACAGAAGGAAGCATCTCCGACCCCATAAAGTATATATATTCCTGATCAGAATCAACAGCCGAGTCGATATAGCCATGTCCGTCCGTCTGTCTGTCTGTCCGTATGAACGCACAGATCTCAGAGATGGTAAGAGATAGAGGCTTGACATGTATGGGACATATGCTTCTTATGTCTGCAGGCAGATCAAGTTTAGTTTTCAATTTTGGCCACGCCCCCTGCCACCCCCGCAATTTAGAAAAAACCTCATATCTCCCACAGTTTTGAAGATAGATGGCTTGTTCCTTTTGAACATATTTAGTTATTAGGATAACTTATCGATCCGCCAAAGGAATGAAGAAGATCGAATGAACGGCTTTCGAGATATGATCAAAAAACTCAAATCAAATTTTCTTGGTACAGAGTATGTTATAGTCGGGCTTGACCGACTTTCTTTTTTGTTAAAAATAGTCTTTCCCACAACGACCTATTTTGCGACCGATCATTCATATGGGAGCTTTATTATATATTCATCCGATTTGGACAAAAGTTTGTAGAATTATGTGAGAGCATGTGAAATTAACTAATACCAAATTTCAGTATGCTACCATTAAAAACAACAAAGTTTTTCTAAGTAAAACTGCTTTTCAGACCCATCTTTTGTATGACAGCTATACCATATAGTTGACCGATTTTCATCAAACTTGGCAAAATTATAAAAAAGCATTGAAAACGTTTGAATACAAAGTTTGGAGATGTTTCCATTGAAAAGAAAAAAGTTTTTCTTACTAAAACTAGTTTTCCGACTGATGGTTTCTATGGGAGCTATGAGAAATAGTCATCCGATCCGGTTGTTTCTGACATATCAGTAGCGTGCAGCAAAAAGAAGACTCTGTGCAAAATGTCAGCTCGATAGCCTCAAAACTGAGAGAATAGTTTGCGTAGAAACAGACAGACCGTCTAAGCTCAATCGACTTAGCTTGTCACCTTGATCAAGAATATATATAGTTTATGGGGTCTAAAATGAATATTTCTATGCGTTGCAAACTTATGGGTAAAATTATTATACCCTTTGCAAGGGTACAAAAACACAGATATTCCGTACAGATGTAGAAAACCCATGTAGAACGTAGAAAACCCAAATCTACAAGTGGTATTCTGATTGCTATCTGTAAAATGTAGATGTTACTTGAGATCAGTACGGAAATCATGCCTGAAATCAGCTAAGGTCATGCCACGTAGTAGGACTTGTCTGCATAAAATTCATGACTGAAACTCGTATAGAGGATGCCATGAATTCAGTACCAGCGCTTCAGTACTCTCAGGGACGTTTCAGCTTTGATTCAGGTGGGTAGATCCAGCTGTTTCGCACTAGCAACACTAAAATCAAGTCTGCAAGCCGCTTATATTTTGTAGTTCGAAGATTCGAACCCTTGCTAAAGTTTAACGGATAGGTTCTTTGATCTTTCGATAATATTTCTTCTAGTTTTGAGCCACTTTAGCATTTTATATAAAATTTTTAAACTTTTTGATACATCAGCTAGTAGTTAAATGGTCTACCACTAACTTTATTGTCTTATATTTGAATATCTAACAAATGAGCCATTAAAAGGTGCATGTGCCAACTAACTAAGCTAACAAAAGAACCGAGCCTTGCCTCATGAATCAACAAGCTAACCTAGTTAAGAACGGTTCTTTTGGTAAGAAAAAAGGGCTAACAAAAAGGATTTGCTAAATGTTATTCAGCAGACTTATAATACTTTTAGCAAACTCTACTTTTACCGATGTACTACTGATCTTCTACTTCCACTGATCTGAGATGGTTCATTTTCTGATCTTTTCGTACTTTATTTATCAGTGTTTTAGACAAGGGAATACAGATACTTTCTATTAAATGGTAGACAAGAACTAAAATATTATTTTTCCAGACAAAATATTAAGAAAAGTGAATTAACATCTTATAAAGAGAGTGTGGTCCGGCTCGAAGGACCAGTATGCGGCTCTAGTTAAAATTAGGTTAAACATACCAAACAAATTTTGGTTTTCGATTGTTTTTGATCCACTGTCTCTCTTAGCCTAATGACGGGTTAAATATCTCTTTAAGTTTTGCAGCTTGAGCTCATTCTGTAGCCGACTTAGTATTTCATCTTATGCCAAGATTTATGACAATTAATAATAGGTATAAAGAATCAACTTCCGTTCCCAAATCAATTAAAAAGGTTCAACCAAAATGTTCACTCCAAAAATTATGACAAACTATGAGCATAAGCCAGATTAATGTGCCCAGACAGACAACGGAGCAGCCGACCACCTTGCTTTCCATAGATGATGTAATCAAAGACAAGCACCTTGCCAAAAACAGAATCCTGCCGCTGCTGTTGATGCTGATCCTGATACGGGCAGCTGGGCAGCGTGCTATAACTTCATTTCGTCTACTCAGAGATTTGTCAGCTGGCGTTGAGCTGGCTTTTGTTTGCATTTGAAATTTCATTTCTTTTCTTCTTTTTTTTTTCGCTTGGCGAATAATAGATGGAAAAGTAGATGGGCTAGAGAGACAGGTACGGGTTTTTCGACTGACTTTTGTTGTTCTGTCGAATGAAAGGAAGATGTTCATCACCTGTCGTCCTGTTTCTCAGTGTTGACCTGAGCCATTTTGGCATGTGCCCGGCGAGTGTATTTTCATTCGAATGAAATCGAAGAATATATGAAGTAGATTCTAACTTAAAACGAGTTAAAAATATTACAAATTTACAAATTATATTCCATTAACCCTTGAGCAATTCCCACTGATACGAAACCAATTGCTTCTTCTATTTCCAGCTGTGCCAGGACAGATGTACCTCTCCTCTCCCAGTCTAATACAGCACCACCTACTGGTGCGGGCCACACAAGGGAGAACAAAAGCCAAGTTTCATTAGACACAACAATACAAAAACTATGCAAAAGGAAGGCGCTTGCTGAGCCGACAGCAAGTGCGGATGTTGAGAAACAAAGCTGGTTGAATAATGCCAAAACCGAATTGTATGAAGTCGTTTGTCAGTCATCTACAGGTGTGGCAGTCTGTCGTCCCTCTATCTATGTATGTATCTATCCATCCATCTATGTTTAGCACCTGCTTAACCCAGCCAGTAGACAAATATGCGCATGTCATCGAAAATCACGATCAGCAGCCGCGCATTGACAGGCAAACAAACATCACAAAATAGTTTCAGGTGCCAAAAACCGTGATGTGCGTGTCCAAAGTGACATTAAATTAATCTCGTTTCTCGTTTTGTGGTCAAATTGGTATTTGTTCAGCGTCTCGTTTGTTTGGGGAAAGGTGTCTGCCTGCGGTTTGTTTAACCCTTGGCTTTGTAACCCTCATAAGTATTGCCTGTGGTTAGATAACGTCTTGTTTGTGTGTTTATCCTGTTGGTAGAGATTGCGTTTTTGGGAATGGTTGTGTTAGATATGGGAATTTCCGAGTGTATTTGTAAGGTTATGACAAGGCAATCAATGAAATATAGAAAATATAGGATGCATGTGTGTACCTTTTGACCGATGCTACCAAGAGCAGTGCAAGTATTCAAAACATTTCGGTTCGGTTCAAGTAAAAGTATAAAAATGTGGCAAAATGTTTTTCCATGCCCAGCTAAGTCTTCTGTTATCTGAGCGGTGAGTCTTACAATCGGCAGGAAAATCTATGAAAACCCCTAAAACTACCTTCCAAATCCCTCCCAATAATTGGTCCTGATTCACATCAGAAGAGGTTTGCATAAGAAAGATATTTTGTTCCTAAATAGACTTCGAAATGAAACTGGACTTCACAATAAATTATATTTTGGTCAGTCCCATGTGTTCTAAACCAAGTCACTTTCGAACCAAGAGTGACCCAATTCTCATACAGTTTGTGTCGTTTTTAGATCGATTACTATATATAGTTGAGTAAGCACGAACCCAGGTTCGAACCAAAGCATTCGAACAAAAAACCTTTTTAATTTAAATGGTAAATAGTGGTTAGAACCTGCGAACCGGAGCTCCGAAAAAGCTATATATTCTTGATCAACACGACGAGCTGTGTTGATTTAGCCTTGTCCGGCTGTCCGTCCGTCTGTTTCTATGCTATCTCCTCTGTCAGTTTGAAAGTTATCTTAACCAAACTTTGCACGAAGTCTTTGGGTACAAATACGCTGCACATTTGTGCGAACCGACCGGATCGAATGACTATAACAAATAGCTGTCAAAGGAACGATTGGTCAAAAATCTAGTTCGAGTGAGAAAAACTTTTTTGTTTTCAATGAAAACGTCTCCAAACTTTGTGTTCATAGGTTTTCCATGCTTTTTTTTAATTCTCCCATGTTTGATTTAAATCGGATAACTTTAACATATAGCTGCCATAGGAACGATCGGTCGAAAAACTAGTTCTTGTGAGAAAAACTTTTTTGGTTTCAATGCAAACGTCTCCAAACTCCGTATTTACTAGTTTTCTATGTTTCTCCATAAGAATGCCAAGTTTGGTCTGAATCGGACATCTATATAGTATAGCTGCCGTAGAAAAGTAAGGTCAGAAAAATGCTCTTAGTAAGAAAACTTTTTTGTTTTCAATAGAAACCTCTTAAAAATTGGCATATATTAATTTTTTTCGGCTTTCTCTCAATTCTTTAAAGTTTTGTCAAAATCGGATGACTATAGATTATAGCTGCCATAGGAATGATGGGTCGAGAAACTAGTTTTAGTGAGAAAAACTTTTTTGCTATCAAAGAAATTACCTTCAAACTTTGCATTTCTTAGTTTGCTATGCTCTCCCTTGATTCCAATAAGTTTGGTTCAAATCGGACTTCTGTATAGTATAGCTGTCATACTAAAGTAGATTCAGAAAAGTAGTCCTAGTTAGAACAAGAAAGAAAGTCGGTCAAGTCCGACTTCAACATACTCTGTACCAACGAAATGATATGCTCAGCATAAATTTTAATGCTGCAGTAGCAGTTGAAAGCAGCGCTGCTACGAAGCAGCGAACAGTCTTTTGATCATAACTCGACAACCGTTCATCCGATCTTCATTATTCCTTTGGCGAATCGGTAAGTAATGCTGATTACTAAATATGTCTACAAAGTACAAATCATTTATCTTAAGAACTGTGCGAGATATGACGTTTTATCAAAATTGCAGGAGCGGGAGTGGGCGTGGCTAAAATTGAAAATAAACTTGATGTTCCTGCATACATAAGAAGCATATGTCCCATACATGTGAAACCTTTTATCTCTTTCCATCTGTGAGATCTGTGCGTTCATAGGGACAGACAGACGAACATGAATCGCCTGTTAATGCTGATCAAGAATATATACACTTTATAGGGTCGGAGATGCTTCCTTCTGGCTGTTACATACTTTTTCAAGATGGGAAAGTCGTCTCCAAGCGCCATTTACCATTTACGCCTAAGAAGATATGGTAAACAAAGATATCTTGGTAAGTAAACAGCGAGTAACATTCAATAACATTGTCAAAGAAATGCCAGAACTGTTTCTAAATTTTCGCCAATTCATTCTCAACTTTTGCTAAACAAGCCAACGTTTCGTTGTTGCATTCTTTCATAGTCAAGTGAAAAATGAGCAACTACCGTGGGTATTTCCATTGAATTACACGCCCCAACATCATGTGGCACATGCAAATTGGTTTCGTTTGTGGGAAGAACTAAAAAAGAAAAACTAAATTGGAGCGCTCTCCAAAGGATGCTTATTCCCATTCTTTGGGTCTCCCACCGGCCACTTGGACTACTTTTGAGAGATGTCGATGACAATAATGTTGTCGTCTAGTTTTGGTTTTGGTCTGGTGTCTGGTGTCTGTGCCTTCGTTACACGATTGCCCATTGCCAATGCCATTGCCATTGTGATTGTCACCATAACAATTTCCCTCTGTTTGGGCCTCTTCGCATGCTTCTTGGCCAAGTGCAGCCCCCCGCTGGGCTGTGCCTGGTGCTGGGCTCTCATTGTTTGGCATCGTCTGAAGCAGATTTCCCAGAATTGACACCTTGCTGGCAAGATTTCTGCTACAGTTTTGTGCTCGCGCCAAGTTGTCTGGCCATGATCCTGCCGCAGCGGCACATTCATCATTGAAAACAATTCTCCGTTCGTTCGGTTCGGTTTGGTTCTGTTCTTCTGTTCTGTTTGGTTTCCCCAGGTGTTGCAATGGAATTTCAATTTGCATAAATTTGGTGCAGATTTGCGTACAATGGAAATGGGTGAGAAGGAGAGAAACAGACAGGTAACTGCCATGATGATCGATGGAAATTGTTCCCATAATGAAGATGTTCTATGTATGATCATGTTTATCCACGTTTGTGAAATGACAGTTTGTTGTAGTGGAGGAAATATCTCTAGGAAGTTCCCATAATTGTGTAGTTTATTTTCGTTAATTTTTGCAAGGATACAGATAATCTTTCCATTTCGCCTACTTTCCCTTAAAATGTAGATGCTGATAGTGTTCAGCTCAGTTCCAGCAACCTGTAATTGTCAGACAATGAAACAAAAGGCACAAACCGAGTATGAAACGGAAATGCCTGAAATGTTGTAAACATAAATTAAAGGTGGCAAAACAGGAATCATGCTGCATTGTATCCTTTGCCCAGAAGCGTGTCAACTTACTTCCGCCTGGGTTCGAAAATATTTTCCCATTTTTCTCTGAAGGACAGGTGTTTTCCCTTTCAAACTAATAACTAAACAAAATGATTGTCAACTTTTTAATATGTTTTTAAGCAAGATTTGATCTGGCCCAAACTTCTCATCCATTTCATGGATCTGATGTTTGTTTTTTCCCCCCTTTTTCGTTGGCCACACCCACATGGGAGGTGGCCTTTTTGGCAGCTTCCGTTTTTAGCTGCAAGGTGTGTGGCAACCAGCGAGAGAGCAAACAAAGGCAAACAGTAGCTGCCACTGCCACTAAAAAGCGCAACAATTGGCAATTTCATTTGCTGCGCCCCGAAAACGCAGCCCCAACTGCCACTCCATGCAACTCCATTCAATTCCATGCAAGTGCAACGACAGCTCTCGCTTGGATGTGTTGGTGCCACCAGCGTGGCGAGGTGGTACAGGCCAAACCATAGAGGCATAAGCCTATGGCCCACTCACTGTACGCATCCCTTTTCAGCCAGTCTCCACTGTGTCGTTTTGCCATAGAAAACTTTCTACAACTGCGACATGCTGCGATCTTTACACTCAAAGAAAAAAGAAAAAAAAAAAAGCCGAAAACTCCCAAAATCCGAATTTGCCTATAGTCGGAATGAGACTTTCGTAAATTAAGAATATATTCACTAATGGCTAGATTTAAGCTAACATATGTGACTGGTTTACCGACCTTTAGGCTAAGTAAACCTGCAGTTTTAACCGTCTCGAGGACATGTTTATGCAAAGGACACAAAGCAGGCTGGTAGAGAGCTGTTCCAAGAGGAACCAACTCTCATCAACTGTTAGTAACTCAACCGCCTCTCCATGCCTGCGATGTTATAACTGTTTGGGAATTCGAAAGGCAGCGCAGAACAGATATTTGCCATTGCCTAACAGTATTTAGTCTGAGATATACTCTCCCTGCTGACAAAAAGGATGAGAAAAAGAATATAATCTATTTGAATTTAAAGGGTGTAAGGGGAGTAGAGGCACTAGAGGCACTATTGTATTTATTATTTTAAAAGAATATTGTCTTTCTTCGCTCTGAAAGTCACGTTAAACTTACGGCTCTAATGTAATCATTACTGCCAGTATTTAGTTACTTTTCATCACAAAAATCTCGATTACTCAGATAATGAAAATGATTACGATTTTTCAAGTAATCGTAATTGGAACTTGGTACTACGATTATTTTAAAATTATTCCATTACTTTAATAATTGTACTTCTACAGTGATATTATTAAGCAATTGTGCTTGAAAAGTTGAATTATTCATGTAATTGTAGATAAAAACAATGATTTTTCACCAATCATGGTTACACAAATCAATATAATAAGAGCAATTGTGGCGTAAGTGCAATTGCCCCAAGCTTTTGAGATTAATAATCATGGAAGCAGCATTATGGAATTCCACGTTTGATTCGGTTTTTTGTCTTTTGTTATACAAATCAAACCTGACAAAGCTGTGTGACAAATTAATCATACATATTACCAAATTTCGCAAGACGTTCTACAAAAAGAGAACTTTCTTTCGGTTCAATCTCAAGTAATGTCTGTTTAATATCAGTTTACATCTAGAAATACATGAATAGTTCATCACTTCAAGCACAAATACTCAATAATTCCCTTATACAGGTGCAATTATTCAAGTAATTGTAAAAGTAATTGCATTTTTTAATAATCACAGAATAATCTCTACTATTGGTAATTCCAAGTGACAACTACGATTACTAAAACATCGGTATCGGGAATGGTTTTTGATTATCTTATAAACTGTAATGGTAATAATAAATATAATTGTTGTTTAGAGATCTGGTAATCACTCATTTTATTTTCTAAACTTACCCTGTGTGGGTCTTGAACTCGGGAACTCGGAGAAACTTCGACTCGAAAGGCAACTACTAGGCACGCGCCTGAATCCCGCATAAAGAGTGCAGTCTAATGCTAAGCACTCAGCTGCCCCCCAGTACTCCCGAAAACAGGGAATTTGAACTTGAGAATTACAAGCGTTGTCTTCTTACAATTTTCTAAATTTTATTGCAACTTTCTTCATAAATTGTTCGTATTTTAGGAAGAATTTCTATAAAATTTTTATTATTTAAGAAATGTTCTTTCCTAATTCGAGGGCGTTTTACTAGCTCCGATTTTTTGAAAGTTTTTATGTACATATTTCTAAAAATTTACCCTATTTTGGACTCAAGAAATTATTTTGAAAAAAATTCAATTTTCGGTTTAGTTACAGAAATTGTTTTATTATATGAAGAAATACTAGAGAAAAAAGAACCACCCAATTTATTCGAGTGTACAAATGAGAGGGCGGGGAGAGGGGGAGAGAGTCATTGGCTTCGCCTGCCTGGGTGCTACATCATCGTCAAAACCGTCGACTTGCGACTTCGATTTCCTGTGTGCCGAGAATTTGACGTCTGCCAGGTCACTTGCTTTGGCAGAATTCGTAATTGCTCTGAAAGGAAATTTCCATATGATAATATTTATTCGCTGGAATATGGCCAAGAGGTACGCCTGCGCGCCACGCAACAGTTGTTGTTGTTGCTGTTGCTGTTGCTGTTGTCTATTTGACACTGCGCAGGCGGCGAGGATGCTCTGGCGGCTGTGGCTCCAGCTCCAACTCCGGCCCAGAGTCTGTGTGTGGGTGGTCGGTTGGTTTTGTGTGTCTGCAAACTGCACTCCGTCGATCAGTGGAGAGGCCAATGCTTCCTTCGACTTCTTCATCGATTTGAGTTTTATTATCTAGTTGGCATTTGAGTTGAATTGTTGGGCTCAGTTTATGGGGAATTGGTTGGCTGGCTGGTTGGTTGGTTGGTGGGCCGGGTCGTTGGATTATGCAAGTGCAGAAATCTGCATTTCTAACTGTGAACCGAGAGATTACCCCAGAGGGTATGTTTCCAGCAACAGGAATGCCTTTAATAAGGAGACAAACACTCCGTTCCTCCGTCCTGCACTGCACTCCACTTCCATTTACCCATTGAGAAATCTCTTTGCGTTCTGTGCACGCGCGTTACGATTTCAATTGCCGCCATT
Organism: Lordiphosa andalusiaca; assembly: GCA_035044965.1. NCBI lineage: Eukaryota > Metazoa > Arthropoda > Insecta > Diptera > Drosophilidae > Lordiphosa > Lordiphosa andalusiaca. Next base: position 54,051 of record JAWNNM010002770.1, read on the forward strand.
CTCAGTGGCAGTTCAATGAACTTCCTTTTCAAATAAATCTCAAACAAAAGTCCAAGGAAACAGGTGGTAAGTCCTTTTGTTTCCCCTCCCCCCCCAACCGATCGTACAACCACTGCACTTGGCATTTCATTGAACACAAATTCATTATGCACTTTGAACTTTTGTAGACTGCAGACGGGGACGACGACGATGACGACGACGACAAAGCGGAGTACTTAAAGGAATATCCGGCGGGGACAGGAAGCATATGCGCATGCGCCGACAGCAACAACAACAACAACAACAAGCACAACTTGGCGGTATTATGCGGCCCGAAGGAAACGTGATGCTATCGATGGAGCTCATTATGTTAAGTGCTGGCAATAAAATCAAAGCAAACTTCAATTGAAGCCGTGCACCCAAGTGGCTGGCACGTAGAACAACGTGCGTGGGGCAGGAGGATTTTGTTAGGGAATTGGGCAGCTTAGCTGTCAGGTAATTTGGGAATATGCTAGGCTGTATGTTTTTCCACAATTTGTACAAATTACAAATTTGTATTTGTACGTTTTATGTGTCAAATGGAGGACTTGTGGGGAATTTTGATCAAGGTGCAACAGAATTTTCAGAACCGAACCCCTCCAAATAGTTGATGCTGGAACCGCAGCGCTTGAACTTTTTTGGGTGTACAAAATCCTCATGCGCTTGTGTATATAACATTTGTTGTAGTGCGTCGAATGGTTTCGTTAGGGGGGACAACCACTAAGGAAGAAGCCACTGCAATAGCAAATCCGCCTCCGGGCGGAGATATCCCATTCTGTTGTTCTTCTTGAGCATAAGTTGACCCCACTCTTGACAATGTTTCAACTGCACTTCGAAGACAAAACTGAAAAACTGTTTAAGCCGCAACAGCTTGCACCTTGCATTTGGGGCACCCCACGCCCGCAGCCACCCCTATGCTAAGCATATGACATACAAAAAAAATTAACAAACTACAGGAACAAAATTCGACCCTAATTAGGTCAATGCCTTGCCCGGCTCCCCGCCCCTTTCCACCGTTAAGCACGCGTAATGAACCTGTTCAGGAGCAAAGCCAAAAGCCGTCGCCTTTCGTCGTGCCACCTTGACTAGAATTTCTAATAAATTTTCTAGCCAGGTCAAAACAACAGCAGCAACACGCGCCGCCTCGCCGCTCCTTAATATGCGACCCAGCACCCTCATGTGTCGACATGCTAGGCTGGTCATGATCTGGCCAGTGCCCTGTGCCCTGTCCCCTGTCCCCTGTCCAGTGGTGCACGGAAATGTGCGGGACACAAACAGGCGACTGTCGCGCGCCGCCGCCGCCGCCACCGCCGCTTACCCCGTCCAGCTCAGCTCTACCTGAGCATTCCATCATTCTGTTGAATTATTTTGGAATAATTAGTTTGCTCTCGTGCCCGGCTCACTTGTGCGTCGCATTCCTGTGCACTTTGCATAACGTGTCCTGGCGAGTGTGCCTAGATAGATGTGGGCAGCGCGAGGTGGTCACTGATGAGGAACAAGTGCTTAGTTTGTGTGGTCATACTCATTGTAGGCACTCGACCGGTAAGGATCATCATCTGCCGGCATATGGCTGGCTTTTACCACCTTGAAGCAAGCTCAAACACTTGAGCACTTATGGCTGTGTGGCTCGTGGCAAGAACCAGACACCTGGTTTGAGTAGAGTCAACACGGGGAATGAGTTGGCATGGCTACGACTATGATCCCATTTAAGAGTTGTAAGTTTTACTTTCAAATAGGATCCATCTCAGCTTATAATTTTGAACTAAATTCTGCATATTCTAGAAACAGTGTTGCTTGAAATGGCGAAGAATCCTGGAAGATGAGTTACTTGCTTCAGCGATGACCAAAGATATGTGTAAACTTCATCCTAGTTGAGGTTTTCTACACGTTTTGACTGGAATATTCTACCCATTGCGATTATGTAGCTTACAAAAGACAAACACGAAGTAAGTACAACCATTTAGGCTTTACCATTCAAAACAAGCCACATTTGACTTTTTCACATCCCTTATTTCCTTTCTTATTTCTATACTAACCTGATTCTTGTATATCTTTTCTCACTTAGGAAACCTGATGCCTGATTCATAGCTGAATCAGTCCTGAAATGGAAGTGCTGGTACTGGATTCATCTCATGCTTTATGGGAGTTTCATCCATGACTTTAACAAAGACATTGTTCTACTACATCATGATCCAAGCTGTTTTTCGTACTGGAAATGTCTGCTTAAACTGCTAGAATCAACAGTTTGCAGCCCATTTTGCAACTTTAAGCAAGGATACTTCCGATTTCCAGCATTCTTCTTCCTTTCAGGGTGTAATTGTATTGAAACCGGACATCGACTTCCATGCGCTTTGGCTTTGTGATCGTTGGAGATTAAATTGGGCATAGCTTTAGAATTTTATGAGATCAAACCAAAAAAAGATATGCACTTGTTTGAAGTATTCATGTTTATTTTATGGATTGTTTTCGGATTGACATTAGAAATTATTATTATTTTTACATGTGTGTAACTTAATTAAGCTATAGCGACTAAGTCCTTAAGCTGACTGATTATGTACATTGATTTAAGTTGTAATTAAGATTAGGTTTATGATGTAAGGTGGATAGTGTATAAATGTGTTGTGTTTTAATTGCAGTGGTATTTGTTTTAGGTATGTATTACTTAGTTTACTTAAAATATATCATTTGTATATTATTCAATATTATAAGAAAGAAAATCTTGTTCTTATTTTGAATTTTAATAAATTAAATTTCAAAAATTAAAATTATTCGCTTTTTACTTAACAGTCTAAAACCAAGTATTTTGAGTTGATGAAGTTCAAGTACGAACAGCAACAGCAACTGGGACGACAGCAATTGGTACCACAGCAACTAGTAGAGCAGGAAGTGGTACAACTGCAATTGGTACGACAGCAACTGGTGCATCAGCAATTGGTACAACAGCAACTAGTAGAGCAGGAAGTGGTACAACAGCAATTGGTACGACAGCAGTTGGTACAAGAGCAACTGGTGCAACAGTAAGTGATACAAGAGCAACTGGTACAAGAGCAAGTAAAACAGCAGCAACTGTTGGTGGTACAGCAGCAACTGGTACGGCAGCAACTGGTACTACAGCAACTAAAACAACAGCAACTGACACAACAGCAACTGATACAACAGCAACTGGTACAACAGCAACTGGTGCAACAGCAACAGACACATCAGCAACTGACACATCAGCAACTGACACATCAGCAACTGACACATCAGCAACTGACACATCAGCAACTGACACATCAGCAACAACACACAACAACAACAACAACAACAACAACAACAACAACAACAACAACAACAACAACAACAACAACAACAACAACAACAACAACAACAACAACAACAACAACAACAACAACAACAACAACAACAACAACAACAACAACAACAACAACAACAACAACAACAACAACAACAACAACAACAACAACAACAACAACAACAACAACAACAACAACAACAACAACAACAACAACAACAACAACAACAACAACAACAACAACAACAACAACAACAACAACAACAACAACAACAACAACAACAACAACAACAACAACAACAACAACAACAACAACAACAACAACAACAACAACAACAACAACAACAACAACAACAACAACAACAACAACAACAACAACAACAACAACAACAACAACAACAACAACAACAACAACAACAACAACAACAACAACAACAACAACAACAACAACAACAACAACAACAACAACAACAAACACACAACAACAACAACAACAACAACAACAACAACAACAACAACAACAACAACAACAACAACAACAACAACAACAACAACAACAACAACAACAACAACAACAACAACAACAACAACAACAACAACAACAACAACAACAACAACAACAACAACAACAACAACAACAACAACAACAACAACAACAACAACAACAACAACAACAACAACAACAACAACAACAACAACAACAACAACAACAACAACAACAACAACAACAACAACAACAACAACAACAACAACAACAACAACAACAACAACAACAACAACAACAACAACAACAACAACAACAACAACAACAACAACAACAACAACAACAACAACAACAACAACAACAACAACAACAACAACAACAACAACAACAACAACAACAACAACAACAACAACAACAACAACAACAACAACAACAACAACAACAACAACAACAACAACAACAACAACAACAACAACAACAACAACAACAACAACAACAACAGTTGCTGTCGTACCAGTTGCTCTTGTACCAATTGCTCTTGTATCAATTGCTGTTGTACTAGTTGCTGTCGTACCAGTTGCTCTTGTACCAATTGCTGTTGTATCAATTGCTGTTGTACTAGTTGCTGTTGTATCAATTGCTGTTGTACTAGTTGCTGTTGTAAAAGTTCCTTTTGTGCCACTTCCAACAACAATAGCTGCAGCTTCGGTTGCTGTTGTAAGAGTTGCTGTTGTGTCAGTTGCTGATGGTTCACTTGCTGCTGCACCAGTTGCTGTTGTGTCAGTTGCTGTTGTGTCAGTTGCTGTTGTATCAGCTGCTCTTGTGCCAGTTGCTGTTGTACCAGTTGCTTTTGTACTAGTTGCTGTTGTGTCAGTTGCTGATGTGTCAGTTGCTGATGTGTCAGTTGCTGTTTTACCAGTTGCCGTTGTGCTAGTCGGTGCTGTATCAGTTGCTGTTGTTCCTGTTGCTGCTGCATCAGTAGCCGGTACAACGACAACGACAAATAAATTTGCATACTTATTTCAAGTGAAAAGCTCTTAGTATTTTTTATTTTTTTTTTTTGTTCAGGATCGAATTTCATTTGCCCACTCATAAAGTTGTTAGCACCCAGCTCGTCTGCTGGTCAGCCTTCATCGCCTTTTATCAAACGTAATTCTGTTAATGTTTGACCAACTTCGTGTTGTCTTCTTTGCAGTGTCTAGGTCTGAGTTTAGTTTTAAAGAATTTGGAAAAAGAAAACCTAAAGAAAATATATAAATTGCATGAAATGTTTTCTAGCATTCCTAAACATATACAAATTTGGGCATCTGCCTTATCCTCACCTATTCTAGCTACATTTCAGTTCAAAGGATCCTTGAAAAACGGCACTCTCTCTCTCTCTGGGAGATAATAGCGCAGATAAGCGCTTAATGTCTAAACAAATTTCGAGTGGTAACACACTGCACACACACACACCTGTCTAAGCTGGGCCACCCCTATACAAATGAAAAAGTGCACCTCCATTGGATTTACATACCACAAGTTGCCACAAGGGCATATATCCCTTTTTTTAATGTGCCTCAAGGACTCTGCACCGAACAACAGCAGCAGCTGCTTAGGGAAATGCTGTCAGGCGTAAACTTGACAGGTAGCGCAGGAAAAGTTTCACCTAAAACCCACCCCGAACTTTGCCGTCCACTTGAGTATATCACTTTTCCAGGGCCGGAAGATCGGCGCGCACACACCAACATGCCAAATGCAAGGTGTATTTGAACAGAGGGACAACAACACACCACAACAACGGACAGGAAGGCGAAATTCCTGCACACACACGGTGCCATAAGCAACCGTTAGGGGTACAACAAAGAGTTGCTTTTGTTGGAGAATGTTGCACCTTTATGCCGAGCGAGTAGTTTTGCATAAGTGTGGTTGGCTGTTCGGGAAAAGGTGGCCTCGCTGTGTCTTCTGCCGGAGCAGCTGTGCCAATACGGTCCGCTTGAAGCACCTTTGTGCCGGTGTTTGCTCTGATCCACAAATGGGAACGGGAACAACGTGTTGTTGGAATTGATTGGATTTACAGTTTTTATCTTCCACATTTCATGTGTGTGTGTGTTTTGGTGAGATAAGTAAACCTGGGAGGGGAGGAGTCTTATTTACATATAATTGGGGTTTTTTTTTTTTGTAGGTGAGTCTACAAATTATTTTCTTGCTTGAGATTGTGAAATATGCCTTGGATTGCGCAAAATTTGTATAAAATGGATATAGAAACATTACTTTTTGAACTGAACTCCCTTTCCCTGCGCGTTTCTAATCCCTAACATATGCCACTCTTTGGCCCACCACCAACCACTGAGCAAACACAACAAAAAGCGGCCATAAAACGACACGGACACGTAACGATTTGTGCCGCTCCAGAGCTCGACAGCAGCTCCAACTGTTGCGTATTACAGAAATCCATGCAACAACACAATTTATGACTTTATTAACTTCAAAACGCTATGCGGGCAACAAAGTGTTAAGACCCGGGCAAGGCGATGAAGTTGTGTAAATGAAATTAATCTTCAATAGACACAGGGCAATAAACGAACCGAGCAGGAGGATCGGCGGCAGCAGAAGGCGTTGTCCAGGTCCGCGCGTCTGCCATTAGTCATTAAACAATTTTCCACTGAAGCCGCCGCTCGAGCTGATGCTGCTGATGCGGCGGCTGCTGGTGCTGCTGCCGTTCGCGCTCCCCTCCCCCAGCCGCACTCCTCGTCCGGCTGCGTATTTTGTCAGGTGTCATAAAAACCGAATTTATTGCGCATGCGCAGCAGCGGACGCATCGAAGTCTGCAGCATTTTGTTACACATTTTCAGTTTTATTATTTAATTTTCCTGTTGCGAGCAAATAAATCACGATGCGTGCGAGTTAAGGTGACAGCACTTTAGGGCACATAAACACACATAATAAGAGATGGGGCATTGAGGCGAAAACACACACACAAAACCAAAGAGTGCAGGTTGCTGGAATTTTAATTAAATGAAACCATCCAACGAGAAGGATAAGACAAAATGCGATGCCAAAAGAAAGTGGAGTGATGCGAGAAAATGCTTGTGCTGCATTTGGTTTAGGTTCAATTTCAGTTTTTTTGCAATAACGCCCCATGATTAGCCGCTCTTGGGTCTTTAGGACATCTTACAAGCAGGCTTTCTGAAAAGATATAGACAAAAATTGCAGGTTGCTCATATTTTTCTAGCCATTTTCTCTCTTAGTTGAAAGCTGCATAAAAAATGAAATCTTTGGAAATCAACCCTAACTTTTTGTATCATGCCGTAAAGTCATTTGGGGATACTGATGAAATCAGACCTTTCGCTCACTGTGCAAACGCCATAAGCCATCAACGCCGTGAAAGCTCAAATTCGTCGAAATCCACTGCGCAGCCATGTCTCGTGAGATGAATAACAGCAAGAACAGCTTGTCGATCATCATAAAAAGTGTCTTGTGAGTCAGTGCATACAATAGACACACCGACCACTCGCTCACCACAGCATTGAAGCAAAAACGCAAGACAAAATCGAAAGCATGGCGCTGCAAGTGCACGAACAATGCCCACAGACGAATTCTGTCTACTGGCGTGACCATATTCACCATACAGGAATCGTTCAGCAAACAGATAGTTAGAGTTTAAGCTGTGTCATCAAAACAAACGTCCGAGCTCTTTCCGAGAATCGCCATCCGGCTTATGTGATGGTTTGGTGGGGCCACCAAGGCGGCGTTGTCCCCGCGATTTGTAGCCATTGAGTGACCTAATAAAAAGGAGAAACAAGTTGTAAGAATAAAAAAATCATTCGTGTTCATTTGATGACAGGAAAAAAAGGATCTGGGGAGGGTATACGTGGGGGTGCTGCTTTGGGAAATGAAAATATAATAACTATGTAGTTATATTGTGTTATTTGCAATTGATTGTCTTTTCTAGAAGACCATTGCAAAGCCGAAAAGAGAAGATTTCTTTCAGTTTTTTGTAGGAAATGGTTAACTAAATATAAGTCAGTTAAGTTAGGGTTAGTTTAAGCTTTCAGCTGGAAAGAAGATGCAAACATATCAACCTTCACGTTCTAAAGGTGCGATCTAACACAAAAGTCAAGCGTCTTCTTAACAGCTGAAAGCTTAAACTGTCCTCACGACACTACGAACGTTAAGGAAAAGTCACCTTGGTATACCCTTGCAAAGGGTATTATAATTTTGCCCAGAAGATTGCAACGCATATAAATATTCATTGCCGAGCCCATAAACTATATATATTCTTGATCAGGGTGACGAGCTGAGTCGATTGAGCTTTGTCCGTCCGTCTGTCTGTCTTTTTTTACGCGAACTAGTCTCTCCGTTTTAATGCTATCGAGCTGAAATTTTGCACAGAGTCTTCTTTTTGTTCCACACTACTAATATGTCGGAACTAACCGGATCGGATGACTATATCTCATAGCTCCCATGGGATCAATCGGTCGGAAAACTAGTTTTAGTGGGAAAAACTTTTTTCTTTTCAATGGAAACGTCTCCAAACTTTGTACTTAAAGGTTTTGTGTGCTTTCTAATAATTCTGCCAAGTTTGATGAAAATCGGTCAACTATATGGTACAGCTGCCATACAAAAGATAGGTCTGAAAAACAGTCTTAGTTAGAAAAACTTTTTTCTTTTCAATGGAAACGCCTCCAAACTTTGTAATCGTTGGGTTTTCTATGGTTTTTTATAATTCTTCCAAGTTTTATTGAAATCGGACAACTATATGATATAGCTGCCATACAAAATATAGGTCTGAAAAACAGTCTTAGTTAGAAAAACTTTTTTCTTTTTAATGGTAGCATTCTGCAATTTTGTATTCGTTTGTTTCATATGCTTTCACATATTTGTACAAAGTTTTGGCTAAATCGGATGACTATATCATATTGCTCTCATACGAACGATCGGTTGGAAAATGGGAAAAAGAGTATTTTTGGAAATTGTTTAAGCGAGCACTTGTAAGGGTATAAAAACTTCGGCAGAGACGTAGTTAGCTTAGCTTTATCGTTTTCCCTAACTGTTTCCTATCTGATTTGGATGCTTTATTCTTCTAAGTCCGTTGATAAGTTAATGAAATCAACTTATGGCCACGAAAGTTTCCTTTCCTTTCCTTTTCTTTTCACTTCAATTCATATTCCATCTTTGTGGCTCCATCGAAAACCAAAAATTTATGAATGCTCTTTATTAAATTACATTTAAAAGAACAATAAAAACCCAAATTTGGTTTTTTGTTTTGTTTTTGCGCTTCGAATCACGAATTGAAAATGCGTGGGAATAAATTTTTGCGTGCGACTTTTAAATTTTGAAATTTATATTCAAACCAAACCAACAAAAAAATAAGAGGTCTCTCTTTTCATTCGCGATTTGCAGGTAAGAAAAACTGAAAAGCTAATCGCGCAAAATATAAATATGACAATAAAACAAAAAGCCAAAACCAAAGCAAATCGCTTTTTGTCCATTGGGCAACTGTAATAAATTATCAAAAAACACGAAATGGAGACCCAGTTGTGGTCTATTAAAAGTAAAAACAAAACCCAAAACGATTTGTGCCAAAAATTTGAGGCAAGAGATTAGCATCGAAGAGACCGAAAAACAACAACATCAAAAATAAAAAAAAAAAAAGCAAAAACCAAAACCGAAATCATGCTACACACAAATTTTGGCCAAGCAGGCGATGGCCAGGGAAGAGGTGAGCTGAAACAGGTTCACACGCCGGGACCACGCAGGAAGTGTAACAGAAATTGCTCCTACTTCTGCGCAGCAACAAGTGAATGACAGGATAATCGTCCTGCCTGTGTGCGTGTGTGTGCGTGTGTGTACCTGTTTCGGGTTCAGTTTCTCTGGATTCTCCGGTCTCGCCTTTTGTTTGCCAGCTTGCGGCTGTTTTCGGGTTTGGCATAAAATCTCTTAATGTTTGCATTCTTATGCGGCTGTCGTCTCGTTTGATGCGTGATCTTGTTGATTATGCTGAATGGTCGTTCTGGGGATGGTTGAACTGTTTCTCATGCCACGGCAGGTTCACTACGCTCAGTTCAGTGGCATTTCTTTCTGTTTTTTGTTTAATTTCGGGTTTTTGGTACACTTTTGTTTGCCAGAGTGTGAAATTTTTTTCATGGAAATTGCCTATGCCGAGGAATTTTGTGGGAACAAGTGCAGCAGCCAGCGATTTGGCATATTACGTGCTCTTTTTTTTGTATTTTTGCCAGCAGGAAGAACACCCGCAGGCGCGAGCGTGTGAATTTCGAATATTTTGTCTGGCTTGCAGTTAGTTGGTAAGATAAAGGAGCTGAGATCTGAAGGTAGGTGTGAGTCATTGAGTGAATTCTAAGTGGATTAATCATCCAAAAACTATACAGGAAAATGACTAGCGGGGACATGTCTCATGATCTCATGATCACGCAATGTAAAAGTAAGCAACTATTCGAACGATTCTTAAAAGAAACTCAATTGTATTTATTTCATTTTGTTCTAAAACGATTCGCTGTTGGAACTTTTTCATACAGATCAAACTGTTTTTGTGCTCTCTTAACTATTATTTAACGCAATGTCTCGCTTGGGATTAACACAAGAACGAGAAGAAGGTTCCGAGTTCAAGAAAGGGTAAAGTGACGAAGAGGAAAGATATATAAATAAGAAATATCAGAAACAAATAGAAGAAAGTTAACTTCGGCTCTGCCAAAATTTGTCCATCCTTGCAGCTAGTTTTGTTCACAAATTTGAAGGACATTTCCACTGAACAAAGAGAAATTTGTCTCACTAAGGGTCGATTTCTTATCTTATACATAGAGCTATCTGTCACATAAACCTACAAATAACAGAGCAAAATTTATGTTTATCGGACAAATAGCAGCTATGTAGAAGATGTGAAATCGGCCCTAAAACTACTTTTCTGTCTCTACTTTTGTATGATGTATGATATATGGCAGCTATATGTTATATTCATCCGATTTTGACAAAACTTTAAAGAATTGTGTGAAAGCTTGTACAAAAAATACATGTCAATTTTAAAGAGGTTTACATTGAAAACAAAAAAGTTTTTCTTACTAATACTATTTTTCTAACCTTACTTTTGTATGGCAGCTACACCATATAGATGTCCGATTTCGACCAAATTTTGCAGAATTGTGGAAAAGCATAGAAAACTAGCGAATACAGAGTTTGGAGACGATTGCAATAAAAACAAAAAAGTTTTTCTCACTAGAACTAGTTTTTCGACCGATCGTTCCTATGGCAGCTATATGTTATAGTCATCCGATCCGGCCGGTTCCGACATATGTGCAGCGTATTTGTTTCAGCAGACTTCGAGCAAAGTTTGGTGGCGATAGCTTTAAAACTGGCGGAGGAGATGGCATAGAAACAGAAGGACATGGCTATATCGACTCAGCTCGTCATGTTGATCAAGAATATATATACTTTATGTGGTCGGAAAGGCTTCCTCTTCCTCATCTGGACAATTTCAATATACCCTCTGCAAGGGTATAAATATGTGTGTGCAGTATTTTATTTTCTTATGGCAAGTCGGTCGATATCAGGGATGCAAACCGGTTCTGAACCGAACCGGTTTTGAACCGAACCGAACCGCTTATTCCAGCCGGTGAACCGAACCGCAAACCAAACCGGCTTCCTTTCAGAATTGCTGAACCGAACCGAAAACCACAAATAAAAACGGTTCGGTTCGGTTCAGTTCTCTGACTGAAATCATGCCTAAAATCAACTAAGGTCATGACGCAGTAGGACATGTCAGAGTAAAATCCATGGCTAAAATTCATAAAAATAATGTCATGAATTCAGGACCAGCCCTTTCATTTCTGAGCTGATTCAGCTATGATTCAGTTCTGAGCCTAACTTAAGGGATATGATAAATAGAATAATTAAGATGCATAGTACGTCTTTTTTTCTAGCAAACATTCTCAATTTTCGAGAGTGTTCATCTAGGAATTTATAGACGACTCCTGGAAATCCGACATAATAAGCATTTTACATTCTTTGAAGGATTTTAAAAATATTTAAATGGATTATAAGAATTAAATTTCAAAAGTGTTCGACAAGTCACATTGCTACAACAATCATAATATTTCATAATGTGCCTTTGTGAACCACTGAACCGAACCGAAACCGCGGTTCAGCTAGCTCCAAAAACCATGTAATGAACCGAACCGGCGGTTTAGGAACTGTATGAACCACCGAACCGAACCAGTCCTTATTTTCGAGTGGTTTGCATCCCTGGTCGATATAGTAACAAAACTGTCACCTTTTCCGGCTGCCTTAAGGCAATTTTCAGTAAGGGCAGCCTCAGTGCAAATTGGCCATAAGTCTAGGAGAAGATAAGACAACAAGTTCTTAATTATTCTCTTGATGTAATCGAAGCTCTATGTCAATTCATAGATCTCTACATTTAGCGGTTAGGGCTTGTGGTTTGATAATGAGTCAGTCGAACTATGAAATTTGATCAACAACTAAAAGAATGCAGTATAAGAATTGACTACGCATTCCGTGACGCCTTAGTGTTTTGTCCAAACATTTGTCTCATTCGGGCTCTCAACAATTACAGCATCTTTTTTGTTCCTTCAGCTCACACGTAATTGCAAAGCGGCTACCTGTTTTCCACCTAAAAAATTCACTCACTCTCACATAATTCCACAAAACAAACGCCTTCGGTAGAGAAATTTCAAGCACTTGTTGTGTGGGCGTTTTTTCGTCTTCTGTTTTTTTTGCGACAATAAAATTCCACGATTTGCCATTGTTTTGGCTTAGACCAAGCGAATGATGATATTGAGCCATTGAATGTATTGTTTGAGGGGGGGCCGCAGGTAGCAGCTTAAATCTAGTGCAATAAAAGAAAGCCAGAAATTGGCGATGTGTGTGGTTTTCAATTCATTTTTGTTTTTTTTTTGGGCTGGGAAAGCGATTAAAATCTGTTCAATTTTAGGGGGTCAAGTGAGGCGGCGAGTTCGTTGCTTAAGTCTTTCGTTTTTTTTTTTTTGGGTTTTTTGCGAGCTGTCAGCAAATTTGTTAAACAAACTGAAATGAAATTTCGTTTCGCAGGGCGTTTAATTAGTGAGTGGATCTGCACAATTAAGGCGAGTGGTCCCCGGCGATTAAATCAAAACGCGCGCAGACAGGCAGAAAAAGATGCATACTCATATGGAGCATGTCATTTAGCGGTTATTGTGTCTGCACGTCGTCGTCGTCGCCGCCGGTAACCTCCTTTAAATATATTTCGTTTTTCGACCAAACTGATTTTTAAGTAAATAAACCAAAACTGCCCGGAACGTGAAAATCACCATATTTTGTGTCATGTCATTCCCCCATTTAAAAAATATAAGAGAGAAGAAAAATGACAGCCAACTAAATGATATACTCACTTGGTCGTGCGACAAGTGCCGCAATTGAGTCTCTCCATGACCATCATCACATGCCTGTCACCAACTCGGAGCATTGTCTTTTACATTTTTTGTCCCCCATGTCGAACAGGTGAAGTTTGTTGTTTTTACTGTGGCAGTGAAATCGAGCGAACAGCATTTTTTGGATCCGAATCTCCTTCTCGCGTTGTCTGGCATTGATTTATGGCCAGCAATTTAAGCAATTTCATTTCATTTCATTTCATTTTTTTTTGGTTGCTTTGTTTTTAAATGTAATGTCAACTGTTTTGCATGTCATTTGTGTGGCGGCGGAGGTGGGAGTGGGGGAAAAGGTGAGCTGAGGTGTTGTTGCCGTCAGTTTGGCCGCAAGTGAGCTTTGGAGTTTAATAGGAAATGATTGGTTTGGTCTTGGACAGAGAAAGTGGTGGCAAGTTGTCTATGTTGTAGTGGAAAATCATTGAAGGAGTGCCCCAACTTAATCTCTTCGCTGCTCATTCAAGATTCTTCCCACATCACCCCAACTAACTGCATTCACTCCAACTGACCGGCTTATCTACACATCGTTCGCTCTCGTCACGTCCTCCCGTTCATCCCGTCTATCCGCTGCACACATCTCCAGCAATTAATTTAAACGCTCTGGGTAATATCTCATTTCTCGGCCCGAAATTCATAGAAGCCAACTCCATAAAGCATTTGAAACGAAACGAGATCGCTCAGGCTCGCAGTAGCCTCATCTGGCAATGAGTTGATATTTCCACTTGTTACTCCATTTACAAGTTCCAGGGAAATGACGATTGAGATCGGGTTCAGAAATCATTAAAAAAAAAAACCAAGTTGGTTTGGAAATTTAGTTGTAAAAACTTGGCCCCATAAAACTGGTACACAAAAAATTAGACTAAAATCGTTGACAAGTGTCGCGGCCAGTGGCCAGTGGCCAGGTTTCATTTGTTTCTAATTTTTCTACTTTTGGCTTTTAAGGTTGGCTGCAGCGGAAGTCAACAGCCGCACGCCAAGTCCCCCCAAGTGGAATACCAAGAAGTTTGCCGCGCGGCAATCAGACAAAAGTTGTCGCCATGACTCTGACTCTGACTCTGACTCTGACTCTGACTCCAATTCCGACTTTGGGCCAGGTTTTTTGTTTTGGTTCGTGCGTCGCCATCGCAGTCGTCGCTGTGCTTTTGTGACTTTGGCGCGAGTTTGACTAATTAAAGCGCAGACTTTGGGCATTTTTAATTTGTACGCTTGTAAAATGAAATTAACGTTTTTCTTTATTTTTTTTTGCGCCGCAGCCGTTGACTTCGTGCAGCTTGTTTCCTTTTGAACTTTGAAATGGTGCGTGTCGCTTTTTTTGGGGGGAGAGAGAGAGAGAGAGAGAGAGAGAGGGAGATACCTTGCGTAATGGGTGGAGCGGTCAGGTGGGGTATGCTGGATTATTTGCGAGTTACTATTAAGCAACGATGCCAGTTGCTGTTGTGCCAAGCTTATCCCATTCTTATTAGAAGAAACCAGAATTGTGTCCAGAACTCAGTCCAAAAGACACCCCTAGTCTAAGAAGTACGAGAAAGCTAAGCTAACTTCGTCTGTGCCGAAGTTTTTATACCCTTGCAAGTGCTCGCTTAAATAATTTCAAAACGTACTCTTTTTCCCATTTTTCGACCGATCGTTCGTATGGGAGCTATATGATATAGTTATCCGATTTGACTAATAATTTGCAAAATTATGTGAAATCATGTGAAACAAACAAATACAAAATTGCAGTATGCTACTATTAAAAACAAAAAAGTTTTTCTAACTAAGACTGTTTATCAGACCTATCTTTTGTATGGCAGCTATACCATATAGTTGGCCGATATTCATCAAACTTGGCAGAATTATAATAAATCATAGAAAACCTACGATTACAAAGTTTGGAGACGTTT
The DNA here is from genome assembly GCA_035044965.1 of Lordiphosa andalusiaca. NCBI lineage: Eukaryota > Metazoa > Arthropoda > Insecta > Diptera > Drosophilidae > Lordiphosa > Lordiphosa andalusiaca. The sequence continues at coordinate 69,144 of JAWNNM010002770.1, forward strand.
CCATTGAAAAGAAAAAAGTTTTTCTCACTAAAACTAGTTTTCCGACCGATTGTTCCTATGTGAGCAGCCGATCCGGTCAGTTCCGACATATTTGCAGTGTATAGCAAAAAGAAGACTCTGTGCAAAATTTCAGCTCGATAGCTTTAAAACTGAATGACTAGTTCCCGTAGAAACGGACAAACGGACAGACAGACGGACGGACAAAGCTCAATCGACTCAGCTCGTCACCCTGATCAAGAACATATATAGTTTATGTGGTCGGAAATGAATATTTCTATGCGCTGCAAACTTCTGGGCAAAATTATAATACCCTTCGCAAGGGTTTTATAAGCAAATTTTGCTTGGAACTCTTAAAATTTGTAATGATAGGACCTCATAAGTTGTTAAGTTTAAGCAAAGAGAAAAAAAAACTAAATTAAGAAAATTGTAAAAAGGCCTGCAAAACTTTACATTTTAGCCGGCGCATCGGTTTGCTGGCTAGAACCATAGTTCACCAATGGCAAATGCTCTAAAATTTGAAGTTTTTGCGTATAGGCTTTGGTTTTAACCCTTCGTTCGGCCAATTAATTTGTAAAATTCAGTAAATATTCCGGATATTTATAGTAAATATTCCAGTAAATATTCCGGATCATAATTGAAGTAGCTTAGCGTTGGGTCGATGAAATATTCGCTTCAATTCTTGATTCTGCGAATCATATAATCTTTGGAATCAAGGATCCTACCTATTTACTATAAACATTGGCTATTATGGGCATAAAATTCAGAGGTACAGAAAAAAATATCTTCAAATGATATGCACTTGGACAAGAAATGATTTAAGTATCCTTTTAATCATCCAACGTTGCTAAAGATCATTCAAAGGATGATCATTTGTCATATGCTTTGGATGATTTTCAGCTCCTTTGGATAGATGAAGAGGATCAAATGTTTTTTTTTTTTGGAACTTGTTTGTTTTCGGTGTGGTTCTCAACGTTATTCTAGGATTTTAATTACCCATTTCAAGAAATCAACCAGTTAACAGATGAAATTGCTAAGCAGAATGAACAATCTTCTGATGTCAACCATTTATGCTGAACCGTACCGAAATTTTTGGTTCGGAACTGTTACGGGCTCTGCATTTATTTCTAAGAAGGTTCGGAACTACGTCGTTCCACAGTAAAATTAAAGTGGAAGTTCCGGGTTCGAACCGGTTTGGTTGAAAAATCGGCTTGCAAATCTTAGTTTATAGTAAGGAAAGTAAAATTTAACTCTAAGAATCGAATTGTAGAATTTCTAGTATAAATATCTAGTATAAATCTAGTCTACTTTTCATTTACTAACAAATAACAGCATAATTCGGACTTTCTCTGACACTATTTGGGCAGCTATTTAGGAGATGCGGAATGGGTTCTAGGAGTGTGAATTCGAAGAAGGAACCATTTGGGTTTGATCCAATTGGCATTAAATCGATCCAAGTGGCGGCGTGAATTAAACATTGAGTGGGTTCTTCCTTTTTCCTAGGCTAGCATATCAGAATCATTCATTTGTGCTACATTATTTCATCGGTCGTTGCGTCCAGTGCAAATTGTAGATGATAAATACACTTTATACTTTTCCCACCTCAACTTAACAAATTCCCCAAATATCCTCAAGAGTATTAAACAATCTTCGACACCTGGCAGAGTGTAAGCTCTGCCAATGCTTACATTGTCTTCAGCCAGAGCCGTGGAACTGTGGCTTTTGGGTGCTTTATGACCAACTTGAACCATTTCGGTTTGTCTTCCAAGAATCGCTTGTCCAAAAACAAAAAAAAAAACGCAATCGCTGAACATTTCACTTTCAGCCATAACAGAGCCACACAAGTAAAACGACATCTTCATCTTCTTGGAGGCAGCATCAAACCAAAAATGGCTGCCATTGTAAATATCAGGCTCCGTGTGGGTCTCATTTCTGTTTCTGTTTATTTTGTTTTTCTTTTCTTCTCTTCTGTTTGTGCTGCAGGTGCAGAGCCGCAACACATGTTAACTAGGCAAAGAAGTTGGCCATTTTGGCGAGCAAATGTCAGGCTATAAATTGGTAAAACGAAATGGGAGAATTGCGTTGGCTACACATAACACAAATATGGACATGGTGGCTTTTCCACAATTGTACAAATTTCGCAATTGAAATAAAGTTAAAGTTAAGCGCAAACAATAAGACGCATTTGGCGGAAGTTTTGCGTTGGCATTTGTGCATGCAAATGATGTAATTTTTTTGGTCATTCGAACAATTATCGGACCCGGGGGCAATGCGTTATTAATGAGAACTCTCCATTTCTTCCGATTGGAACTAAGCCTCTTTGTCTGTGAAATACTTTCACCCACCCACCAGCCAGACAATGGACCCCAAAGGCTTAGCCTTTGATATGATATTAAATTGTGTGTGTTTGTCTGCAAACAAAGAGGGGTTTTTTTTTTTTTTTGTATAAGAAAGACCCGGGCTCACCTGCGAGACAATTGCGCCGAATTGTTGATGTAATAAATGTCTTATTTTGTTTTAATTAAAGAAAATTATTTGTTTGGTGCCAGTTTCTTCTGCTTTCGGTTATACTTTCTCGAAACGGGTACGACTAATAAATCTGAAATTTAGCTAAGCCCGTTCCCCGGGGAGCCATCACAACACGTGTAGCCGCATAAATAAGGCCCCCCCCTCCCGAAAACACTTATTAGGCTACCGCTTTACATTTTCCCTAAGACCCTAACCCCAATTATTAATATGCAATCGAAATAATTTATGCACAAAATGCCCAGATTTATTAACACCGAACGAAAGAAACCCCAAAAAAAAAGAAGAGAAATGAAGATGAGCAACAGCCACTAGTTCCGATCATAACTCATGCGGGGGGGGGAGGGGGAGGATTATTTATAGATAATAATTATGGCAGGCAGTTGGCTGCCGCGGGGGGAAAGTGCACACCTCCAACTGCAGCCGCATCTGCATTGTCACGCGTGGAACGGTGGCGGGAAAAGGTGATTAGAGCCGCCGATGTGGAGGAGGGAGGAATCATTGGAGGGAGGGAGAGTGCTCCAGGAAGACATTTGCAGACAGCCGTGTGTGCTTTCAAATTTGTTTCTCAGGATTGTCACCTTTCGCCTGGCCCATGATGAGGCTGCCTGCTGTTGTGTTCCCACTTGAGTTGGCATTTGCATGTTTGCTTCTTATTTATGAAATAACCAATGAATTGGTTAGGAGCCTGGGAAAATACTAATCAGCAGGGATTGGGTGTCTAGCTGGAGTTGGTTCTAATTGGATATGATATGTTTTCGAGTTGAGTTCCATTTGGGAAACGGATAATAGGTGGGATTAGCGCTCTTATGGGGATTTACTTAAGTTAATGATTCTAGTTCTAGATGGAATAGAATGGTAAGTGGAATAAGTTTACCGAGCATAATGATGCTCATTTGAGTTATGTATATTGAAATTGTTCAGATATGTGTAGCGAATAGAAGGAAGCATCTCTGACCGTGTACAACATGCTTAAAATCTCAATCAGCAGTATGAGCTGAGTTGATATACAGTTCGCTATCTCCTACATAAGTTAGAAAACTTCCTTTACGAATTCTGGAAGTACATAAAAAGCCGCACCTTTGAACCCGCCGGATCGAATGACTTACAATTTTGCTGTCTTAGGATCGATCAGTAGAGATAAGCCTTTTTGTTTTCCATAGTAGCTTCTTTAAATATTCAAAAATATCTTCTTTATATCAAATTTCTAGACGAACTTATCCATAACCCAGCTGAAGGTAAAGCTATTGCCCTTTTTAAGGCCGGGTGTAGTGCCGAGGGTAGTGTGTGTGCCCACTGAGCACGACTAGCCAGTACTTACAGCGTCTCAAGACGACTCAAACCTCATCGTTGTCAACCTTGAACGTTACAGAGCGATGCATCTGCAAACTGCGGACTTACAAACCTTCCCTAAAGGGCTAAGGGCAGAAAAAACAACTGGAACCCGAACATTAAACCAAAAAGAAATCATTATAACTCAGAATCAGATCCGTGGCCGGAATAATATATGTAATATGTGTGTGGCATAGTCCGATAAAGGTTATTTTTGGGACCGAAAAGTTTCTTGACAGTGTACCCATACAGTTTCGGTTCTACAAAACGGACACTCAGTTTTGGAAGTAAAATGAAACTTATTGAGGTCATCCAAAAGTGGAGACTACACATCGATCACCTAGCCTTGGACGTCTTTCATAATTGAAAGCTTAACAGGAGTATAAAAAACTGGTCCAGCAAATCTTGAGAACTTTGAAATACAGTCGAACTTCTATTTGAAGAATCTGAATAGAACACAACCAAACTCGTAAACAAAAAAACTCGAAAAATAGCATTGTTTTACAAGTTTTACAGTTTAGAATTGCAGAGTTCTGGAAACTAATTCGCCATAAAGAAATTTTCTTTGTATAAAAGTTAGTAATAGGGAAGTTTGACTGTACATGGAAAATCCCAAAACAAGTGTAGAGCCTCATTATATTGCCATTTTAGTCTCTGAACCGAAGAGTTTTTGTATAACTTCTTATGCAGTTGTTTATTCAAGAACCTAATCTATTTGTGTTAAAGAGAAAATAAACGAGAAAAACGAGAAGACTTAAGCGAGAGGCTCTTGAAACAGCTGCATACGCCATCAGCCTCCTTTGTGCAATGTAAAAGTTATGAACAAACTTAACTTCTTGGCCAAAAGCCTGGCTGGAATACTAAAAAAGTGACTTGGAAAACAGGCGAAATGGGATTTCAGTAAACATTTCAATTCAACTGTTTTCCAAGTCCCATTTCAAGCAGCATCTGTATCATCAGTAGAATTGTGTTGACTATTTCGATCTTTAGAGAAATTTTCTATCTATCAAACTTATTATTGGTGCAGAATGGTTAGCTCAGGGGTCTAGTGATTATCTGGGATTATTTTCCACAAGTCTTGCCCCAATTTTTCGTTTGCCAACTATCAATCATTGTCATCTCATAGGCAAAACAAATTATTTAGTTCCATTAACTTTACATCAACTTGACTCAAATTCAGCACTTCAACTCCCGATCCATCTGGGTTGTCTATTTACCCAATGCACATTTATCAAACGGCAATTCTCCACTCCCAATTGCGTTTACAGCTTTTTAACAAGTTATTTGCGAAAATGCCATTCATCAGACCCAACATGAAAAAAAAAAAACTATAAACGGAAACCCAGAAATAAAAACATCATGACAAACATTTAAGACCATAAAATATGAAAAAGTGCGTGTCGTGCTGGCCAAAAAAATGGAAAGACCCCCGAAAACTACTTGGCACTTGGCAGGCGGCGTGACATTTCAATTAAAATGCTAATTTCGGGACGGACAACGGGGACGGTTCCAGACATCTTGTTAGAGTCTAAGCCGCAAAATTGCTTGCTGCCGGCAACTATTTAGTCGGGTAAATTACTTTATTAGAGTCAGCCCCGTGGGCTGCTGCTGTGGCTGGAAAGGCGTGCCAGGCAAGTGCATTAATCAAGCCCCCACACACACACACACACACACACACACACACACACACACACATGTTACACAGTTACTTAGAGAAGTAAGGGAACCCACTCACGCCCTGACACTCGTGACTTTTCTAAGCTAATTTATCATTTCTTGATTTTGGATGCACTTTCTCTTGGTTCTCTAGCCCGCTCAACGGAAGTACAAAAATAACCAAATAAAAATCGCAGCCAGGACCGGCAGGCTGAGCCCTTCACCAATTTCGATTGTGGCACCAGTTGCTGGCAATTGGAAATGGAATTGGGTATGTGGTGTGGGGCGGGCTGGAATGGGAAAGCTGACAATTAATCTCACCAGATGCACTTTCAGGTTGGGCTTGAATTTGAAATTAGAGAAAACTATTTTCAATTTTCTCTATTGGGGTTTTTCCTGTTGTTGTTTGTTTCTTGCTGTGGGTGACAGAACATGTGAGGCAATTAAAGTGCCGCTGGAAGTTCATGTATAATTCAACGAGCACACCCAAATGGGTAAGACAACTAAAATGAAAACTCTATTCTGTCATTTTTAACCTCAATTAGAGTTAAGAATATTATTTTTTTTAACATTTTATGCTCGATCCTTAAAATTAAAATTATTGGTACTGTCCCTGTCTACTAACAAGTGATATTTAAGATCACAAGAACCAAGTTTAGAACGACTTTATGGTCTTTATTCGATTTGTACTGTTTTCGCGGTACTTAATAAGTTTGTTACTGTCCCTGTCTACCACCAACTGATTTATAATATTGTATAAATTAAGTAAGATTCGACTTTTCAAATTTTTTTTTCTTCCCTGCTCTCTTATCCAAACTGGCAGCGCCTGAAACCCTGATTAAAAGTGTTGTTACTGTCCCAGTCTACTACCTACTGTTATATAATCTTACAAGAACCAAGCTTAAATAGACTTTGATTTCTAAATTAGTTGTTTCCTGTGCTTTCGGTGTTAAATAAACTTGTTACCGTCCCTGTCTATTACTAAATGTATTAGTATATTCTAAAGACCATGTAAGATTCGACTTGAAATTCTCAAATAGTTTTTTTTCGATAATTTCAGCCTTAATTTTTTTTGTTACTGCCCCTATCAACTACCTGCTCTCAATCCAAAGCAGGCTGCGTCTATAACCATGACTGAAAGGCTTCACAAACTTTATGGGAAATCTTTACCAACTTTAAACAAATCAATTCTCATTAGAATCAATGCCAACTTTGGCATTGAAAATGCCACTTAAACCTGAATCAGTTAGCTTTCAAGAAACTTGCAATTCTTTTTCACAAAACAAACGACAAATTAACCAAATCGGCAGCAGCAGAACATGCAATAAAATCGCCGACAGACAAGCAAAACGCACCAAAATCAGGCAAAACACCAACAACAATAGCCCAGCAGCAAGTTGCAAATGAAATGAGAGAACACAAACAAGAGCCCAAACAACAGGAGTAAATCTCCCCAGCGACAAAGCAAATGAGACCCACAGCTCTCTGCTCCCCAAGTGCAAGAGAGGAGGCCAGTGGGACAGTGGTCGGAGGATTCCAAAACTGGTCACAGCGGGCAAGTTGTGGAGTTGATGCCGGGCGCTGTTGCAACATGTCAAAATAAATCAATTGATTGATCTTGTTTTATTTATGTCCAATTCAATTTCGATCAATGAGCCGGGCACACGAAGCCAGAATGTTAAGAAGGTGGCAAAGAAGGATGAGCGGCCAGTGGCGCTAAGCGCTCAGATCTTGAGCTGGAAATTGGACTCACATCCAGGAAGTTGCTGCAAGAGCTTTGACCTCTCTAATAAAACAACAACACAAAAACCAACTGCAATGCAACTATTGTCATAACCATGCAAATTTCACCTGCACCGAAGATTTGTTGTGTTTTTGTTGTAGTTTACTGTATCCAAACTAGGGGAACTGCATATTTTGTCATATGCCAGAAAAGGCTATTAAATATGTGCATGCCTAGGAAAATGCAAAGCACCAAAACAATAGATGGATGGATGAATGAATGAATGCCAAAAGAGAGACATAGTTATGGACATTTACCATACCCAGCAGGGTTAAGCTTGATGGATCAATATGGGGAGTGTAATTTGAAAGATTTTTGGGGGAAGGTTACAATGTCAGAATTAATCTTGGGTAATTGGGAAGAGATTTTAGGACATGTTCTGATATAAACCAAAGTGGGAAAAGAGATACAAAATCATAAATACATATATGTTCACAAATATTCGAAATCTCAAGAAGAGATCAAAGCTTAGATGGTGGTTTACTGATATACAAACTTTGTGAAGTGTTGGTTAACCATTTAATTTGAATATGTCTCCTTTAGGTGGAGAGATAAATACATTTTTTTGAAAGCGTTTGTTGTGTGTTTTTTCTTATAATTTTGGCGCTTCAGAAAATATTTTTAATTTAGATTTTTTATAATATTTTGTTACTGTCCCTGTCTACTACTTTCTGTAAATAGTCTGCTCTCAAATTAAAAGTATGCTGCTTCATGTAGTTTATCATTCTGAGCCACTAAAATTGGAAAATGTCATGAATTTCGATGAAAATGGCCAACAAATGGTGGAATAAATTTTGAAGAAAATTATAAAAACCTTTGGTTTATTCTAAGCTCCTTTTGCTGGGCTGCTGGTAGCATCGCCGGTTGGAAACCCTCAGTGGATAAGGTATTTCCAGCTTAACTCAAACATAAGCTCTCTGTAACTTTGGCTAAACCAAAAGACTTGGCATTTGTTGTGGTTTTCAATCATAAATTAGTTTTCAAAGGGAATGTTGTATATTTCGCGTGACCCTCGCATCACATTGCATATCCCTAACTATTTCAACTCATAATCCATTTTCAAACCCCCTTCCCCCCGCATCCCATCATCAGCTTAAAGGAAAACTCCGCCAGGAATTCATACCATGGTAGGGCAACAATTCAGTCTCCAGAGCTTAGCCAACTGAGTGCAATTCGCCTTAGATGCAGATGCTTAATCCCCCACAGCATTCATAACAAACAAATAAAAACGCAAGACAAAAACCGAGCAAAGCTCACAAGCAAAAAATGTACAAAAATGCAATTGCATTTTTTTGCATCAATAAAAATCAAATAATACTCGAACTGTTGGGGATCAATCACATTTATGCTAATCAACTTACATAATATAGAGTGGCGGGGGCGGGGGCGGGGGCGGGGTGTGGGTGCCTTGACAAATTCAATTCAAATTTTGTTTTGACAAATTTGTAATGCTTAGATAAGCCACCACCAGAGCTCGTCGGAGCTTCGAGCTACAGAAAAAGATAGATAGAGGGAAATGATGTGGCAATTTGATTATGCAGCTTGGTTTGGTGCTGCGGGGAGTTCTTGGCACTTTCACTACTTACAAATGCATACCACCTACATTTGGGCTACGGAATCGGTACGGTTCACTGGCCAGCAGCTGGCCGAATCCGTTAATTCTTTGCATATCAAAACGTGGAGTGGAGTGGGCGATTCTTCTTCATGCGGATGCTCTGTCCATTGTTCTACAACTGAATTGCAAATAGTTGGGGGAAGCTTCTGCTTCAGCTTCGGCTTCAGCTGCTGCTGCTGCAATTTGCCGTTTGTTGGGGCAGGCAGAAGTTCAATCAACTTGCCTGGTCAATGACTCTCCTCCGCCGCCTCCACGTGGGTGTGTACGGCTATGGCCTTGTCGTTCCAGGTTGAATGTACCGTTGTGTCTTTGAACTCATCTGCCCGCTCTCTATGGCATAATGCCTTGATCCCAGCCAGACACCCAGACGACTCTGATGAATGAGACAACGAACTCTTACTCTGAGACGACGCCGCCGCCGCCGCCGCCACCAAAATACCTGACGCGATCTTCGCATGCAAATGCCACAGAAGTTAAAGCTCTTCGCCGGGCTCTCTCTCTCCGAGGGCAATTAACATGACAAATTATTCTTCCATGCGAAGGAAGAAGCTACTTCAATTCTTCAATTAGCATCATCTCGTCCAACGTTGGAATTGATAATATGCTAAAGAGACACGTAGACCAGCCGCAACCACCACGACGACGACGACGACGACGACGGCTTGGATGAGGCGATTCGCACGATGACAAAATCCTTGATCATAACGTTCATTGATCTTCCAGCTGCAACAGGCTTTCCCAGCTGTTGCCAAGTCGAAGCTCCAAGCTCTTGCCCTTCCACTCAGTGAAATTTACTAAGAAACTTGACCAAAGGGCACAGTGGAGCACACTGAGATCGGCTGATTACGACATTAATCTATCCATTTAAGTGAACAAAAACTTAATAGGCGGCTAATTAAAGCATCTATATGATCATTAAAGTCAACTGATAAGTATATGTCTTTTTAGAATTTTCCTGAATTTTTTAAAGCAGTCAATATTTTTTTTTAATGGGAAAAGTACTCGAAAAGTATTTGAATCCTATTCACTTATCCACAAAATTTAATTGCTTATGATTGTACACCCAGAAAAAAGTAGAACGAATAACTTAAGAACAAACGCTCTTGAAAAAATATTTATTCGTTCTTAAATTTTCAAGAATTTCGCTCTTGAAGTCGAACTAAATACGTTCTTAGCTTGTTGCTTTTAGGCGAGGGAAGTGAGGTATAGAAACTGAGAGAGGAGAGCAAGCACATTTGGGAGAATAACTTTGAGTCTGCTCTTACAGTTTTGAATTATTTGGGAGAGGGGTGCGGGGTGCTTTGGAATTCCCAACCTCTTATGGCATTGCTGGCATGGAGAGACCTCTGTTCGACTGATAGTTGACACAGAAGGACTGATGCTGCTTTGAGGTGTGTATTCCTCAAGCCGACTTAAAGTTGCAACATGGCTCAACAATTAGTTTTCCATGAAAAAAATTGTAAAAAAATGGAAAAATCTACTGATATTGACAATCGGACTGATTTTGGCATGTCTATGTCGGTGGAGATAACTTCAAATCCTACATTGTTTTCTAGCTTAGATCCATCCGTGATGGCACTAGCTCTGATACTCACAGTCTTGTCTACTAGGGATATGGAAAGTTGACTACTAGATTATCATGTCTCATGTGTCGAACTGTGTAAAGGCAGCCTTACAGTAAACCGAACCTCTTAAGAACCCATGATTTCGGTGCGATTCAAGAAATATTAGAGACATTGAACATTTTTACCCCTTGCCTAGCAACGTCTTCTGTTATCCTGATGGTTTTGGACGACTAAGATATATAATAGGCAGGAAAGGTTATTGAAAAAGTCAATAAATGTTTGGAACTAACTGTGACTGGTTTATTGTGACCTTTATACTGAGTAAACCTGCAGTTATAAGAAGGCTCGAGTTCATGTTATGCTTTCGCAGAACTTTAAACAGAGACACAACACCACAGGGGAGGCTGGTAGATCGTACAACTGTTTTAAGAGGACCACCCTCTATCATCAGCGATCAATGCCTACCAACTGAACGTTTCTCAACAGTCTCTCCATGCCAGCGGTGGCATAACCGTTTGGGAATCCAAAAGCAGAATGCGCGCGAAAACATCGAGAGGCAGCGTAGAAACAGACGGTCGCCTTTGTGTGTGTGTGTGTCCCCATGGCCTTACCGTTTATAGTGTGAGAGATGCGTAGACCATAATAATCAGACTCAAAAGCTTATTAAATGATTTTCAAAATAAGAGCTCAACCTTACTTTGTTAACATTTTTCATATATATATAACACGAAATGAAATTTTACTTATGGCTTAGCAGCAGTGATCAATTTTTTAGGTAAATGTATATAGAAACAGTTTGGCTTTGCTTTTCTGTCATGAGCTGTTCGAAACTGTTTCTATTTATATAAAGTACTAAAACCAATTTTAAATTTCGGGGTTTCTGTATAGAGACTTAAACAGTAAAGTATCTTTTGAATAATCCCCTGTAGATGTTCACATTTGACCCAAAATTGACACAATTTCAAAACAGTTTGTTTGTTTCTAGATCGATTGCTTTAGAAACTTGTATGAAGCAAGGCTCTAACCTCGGTTCGAACCAAAAACCAAAACCTTCGCGCAAGAACCTCGAACCTCAAATTTTCGAAATCTAAGCATTGCAATGGTCAATTTTGTTTAAAAACCCGTGAAACTCCCAAATATTTTGTGTGGCCCCGGCAAGGACAGTACACACCCCTACAATTTCCCCAATTTGATTGCAGTACATAACACCTATTCCACAGTGCCCGATGATGATGATGATGATGATGATGAGGATGATGATGATGATGCTTGGCGCTGGTTGAATAAATAAATTCTGGCATTAACTTGCCATATATTTTCATTATGTGCGACACAGAAAGTCGTGTTTTATTTCAACACAAGTGGATTTTAATAATAAAATGTGTCTAATTTGGTACCCACTCGCAGGAGGTGAAAACCTGATTGGCTGGACTGGCACCCAGTGGGATGGGATGGGACGTCCAGCCGGCCGGCCGCTTCCTTCTTGGGCTGTGGTACGTGCGAGGCGTCAATGCTTCATTTTCACTGTCATCTTAAGTTGATTGCAAGTTACGAGCGTGTTGACACCCAACCTGCAACGGTAAATGCGTGTTGGGTTCGCCCTGGGCCTCCGCCCGGCCTGGTCTTGTGCGGGCGGCTTATTAATCAGAGATTGCGCAACTCTGGCCGAGTGATTCATGCTTAATTGGCTTACTCCAATTCCAAATCTCACCCAAAACTTGTCAATTTCACAGACAACACATTTCAATCAAACTTTGCTAAGCCATAAATAAACCACCAAGTGGACAGACCGCAATGCCAGACCTGGTCCTGGGTCCACTCCAACTACTCCCATTCCGACTGAACCGTTCACATTTTTCCACACGAAATTATGAAGTTGCCATGGCAATTAATACGCATGCGGTCCAGGCGGGTGTTGTCATCCATCGGCTGCTCCGTCCCGCGTCCGTCAATTTGATGGCAATTAAACTTTGCTTTTGTTTTAATAACGAAATTTAATGAGCTGCCAAAAATGGTTGCAAATTTACGTGGCAATTAGCGAACTAAACGACCGAAACACTGGCGACACTTGGCCAGCCGGCCGGCCGGCCTGGCCTGGCCTGGACTGGAAGCAGTGCGGAGTAGTTAGCTAATGAGCTGGCTGGTAGCGAGTAGGCTTGGCCCAAGGATTGTGTGTGTGTGTGTGTTGGTATTTGACTAAAGTGGCGCGTGGCGTTTGGATGGAGATTTGATATTGTGGGTGTGACTTGGCTGAGAGTTTAAACGGAGTGACCATTAGGCAAGCTGATGGGGCCGGTGCATGAAGTTATTGTGAAAGATAAGCCTTGGTGGAGTGGGCCCGGCTTGGGCTATTGGGAGTGAAGTATACACTCGCGCCTGCTGGTCTGAAGTTTCCCTAATTTGCGTGGATGCAAAGGTCAGGATGCTGGCTGCTGAGAAGCCTACGAAAATATGCTCCACAAACACACCTTTGTACGATTCATCGTTGAAGAGCGTAGAAGGAATTCTACAACTTGGAATTGTATTAAATAATGCGAGTGAACTCAGTTTTCCAGCTAAGTGAAACCGCCAGTGGGAACAAACACTCAAAAAGAACTTGATCAGGTGTAAAAATAAGAAAATATTTCAATTCAATTTGTTTTCCCTTAATTTTCTAAATTATTTTCAGTTTTTCTCACTAAGATTACTTTTTTGACCTATTTTTCTATGGCAGCTATACCATATAGTTGTCCGATTTTTAGCAAACTTAGTAAAATCATGGACAAGCATAGCAAACTTATAAATGCGGAGTTTAAAGAAGTTTACTTTGAAAACAAAAAACGTTTTCTCACTAAAACTAGTTTCTCGACCGATCATTCATATGGCAGCTATAACCTATAGTCATCCGATTTGGACAAAACTTTAAAGAATTGTGTGAAAGCTTATAAAATAAATATATGCCAATTTTAAAGAGGTTTACGCTGAATACACAAAAGTTTTTCCTAATAGGACTATTTTTCTAGCCTTCGTTTTCTATGGCAGCTACACCATATAGATTTCCGATTTCGTCCAAACTTGGTGGAATCCAGGGATTGCATAAAAAACTGAGAAATAAAAAAAATTGGAGGCGCTTTCATTGAAAAGAAAAAAGTTTTTCTTACTAAAACTAGTTTATCGACCTATCGTTCCTATGGCAGCTATATGCTATAGCTATCTGATCCGACAAATGTGCAGCGTAGTTGTACCATAAGACTTTGTTCAAGGATAAGTCAAGCTTTAAAACTATATAAAACAGCTGGACGGACATGACTTTATCAACTCAGCTGGACATGCTGATCATGAATATATATACTTTATGTGGTATAAGATGCTACCTTCTATGCGTATAAATGGGTACATGAGGTATATATAGAATCTGCACACTTACATAAGTTTTCCGACCGATGTTTGTTGCCAGCTTAATTATTTTAATGAAAAAGATTTTCCCACTACAACAAAGGTCCTTTTGAGGCCGATCATTCCTAGAGCCGTATATTCACTTGTCTCATGTGAAAGTGAATAAAGGTGAGATCTGAGTTCTCTTATGTTCTGACAGCCAACTCTCAGAATACTGAGGTATTTTTCACCCATCTCAAATGAGATCAAGTGAAAACGCAGTTTACGGCTACCAAAAGATATAGTCATGCGATTCGAACGGTTCCACTATATTAGCGGCTTGGGTTTCAAAAGAAAACTCTGTCTAAAATTCCAGTTCTATAGCTTTAAAAATGAGAAACTTGCTTAGAAAAATACAGACGGACGGATAAAGCTGAATCGGAAGTCTTTGATTGACAGAGCCGGAAACGATCATTTCTATTCATTTAAACTTTGCACATGAAAAAATCGAAGTCGAAATGAAAATTCAAATAAAAACCTTTCAAGTTTGAACTTATCTTTCATTTCGGAAAGTAACAAAAAACCGGTATCCAAGCCTTAAATTGAGTGTTACCAAGCTTGAATTCAAGTCAAAAGCTCTACAGATTTCGAAAGACTCGAAAACAGTTCCGTTAGATGTTTAAGTTACCGGACTTAGTTCCGATTTCTAATCTTCTACATAAACCTACAAAAACCTACCAAGTTTGAATTTAACTTTCATTTCAGAAAGTACCGGAACCGGTATCCAAACCTAAAATTGAGTGTTACGAAGTTTGAATTCAAGTCACAAGCTCTACAGATTTCAAAAGACTCAAAAACAGTTCAGTTAGGTATTGAAGTTAACGGATGTAGTTCCGATTTCTAATCTTCTACTTGAGCCCACGAATAGTAAAGAAAAATCTAAGTATAACTGAGACATATCAGCTAATTAGATAATGAGAAATCGGCCCCAAAGGGCTATCAATATATCAACCACTCCAGTTCCAGTTCAATCTGAATCCCACCCAAATCTTTAACCACATTTTCCATTTAATGGAATATTCCTCATGTGTGAACATTTTTGTATGTGTAAAAAGACTTGGTCTGTGTGGTACATGTAAATAAAAGTAAATAAAATAGCAGTTCCATTTTCTATCCAGGAAGGCCAGAGGATAGCTAGTTCCCTAGTTAACCCACTCCATTTGCTGCAGATTACTATATTGTTCCGCCAGCTCGGCCTTGGTAATGGTGCGCTCCAAATGATCGGGTTCCAGCTCAAAGTGACGTGGCAATATCTTCCACTGGACTATATTAAAATAGTTGTACTCGCCCGACTCCTGACAGCCGCGATACAAATAATTGGGATTGTCCGACTGACGCCTGACCCAGAGGCGTTCGAATTTGTGGAAGCGCCAGTTGCGTTCCGCCAGCTCGGCTGCCGAAACCATTTGCATCAGATCACCGGGATAGTTGTAGAAGAAGTAGAACAGTAGTTCCTCTTCCATTTGATCCGTTTTCGGCTGTGGCAGGCCCAGGCGAGCTGTACGGCGATAGCCCAGCGGCACATCGTGGCTAATCTCATGGGGCAGACAGCGGCCACCTTGCAGGGGGCCAGCAAAGGCGGAATGTAATTTGCTCGAACCGCCCGCACAGCAGTGGACATCCACACTCAAACGGGAAGCATCTTGACCAAAAACCTGCGGCATCAGCAGGGAATCACTCTGGGCGGAGCGCAGATTCCTGACCAATCCTAGCAAGCCAAAGTCTCCGGGTAGTGGGAGCGACTCGGTTTTCATGTTCTGCCACATCTGCTCGTAGCTGGGCGAGACCAGATCGAAATTGACACCACCCAGGGGCATACCCAAGCGATTGGTGCGCAGACGAGCATAGAACTTGGCGCCCTCGAAACCCGGCGGAGCCGGCGGATTGGGCAACTTCGACAGGGTTGCTGGCGGGCAGGTGGCTGCATTCTGGGCACGTTGGCGGACGCCCTGCTCCAGGAATTGCTTGTCAAAGATCAGGCTGACGCCGCCCACGCGTCCGTGCTGCTGGGTGAGATACTCATAGATCTTGGGCAAGAACTCGCAATTTTGGCAGCAATTTGTCTGTCCACTGGACGAGGAGGCTTGCTTCGGACTCAACGAACTGGAGCTGGCCGCTACCTCATCGGTTGAGGCACTAACCAGCTCCAAGTCCAAGTTCTTCTTGCTCTCCTCACCATCATCGTCGCTGATCATCCAATCGTCGGGCACAGGCTTGGCTGGCATTCTGGTGTCCGGCAGGGCTGGAAAATCCTCTCGGAAAATGCTAAACTCCGGCAGAATGGGCGGCGGTGGTGGTGGAGTCAACGGAGGCTCCTGCTTGGTCTTGGACATGTTTTTCATTTTCAGCACATCCACATAGAGAATCACCTCTGGGGAGTTGTGTGTTCCGGTTCCGGTTCCTGGCGGCGTTGAAGCTGGTTTCTCCTTCTCCAACTCCTTGCCTTGGTGATAGTGACGCTTCATTTGGTTAAAACAACTTTGGATTTTTTTTTGGTAAAAATGTTTTATAAAATTTAAAAAACCAAAATGTCGACAAGCAGAAACAGTGCTGGAGACAGACAGACAAAAGCTGAGTGACAGATGGAATGTCGTTTTACAACACTGACAGCAACAGCGTTGCTTGGAAGGACCAGTGATGCCCATCTTGAGCGAAAGAGGGCAATATTTGAAAAGCTTAAAAGCGTTTTTCATTTTTTGAAGAATTTAAAAACTTTAGTAGATATTCCTGAAAGCGATGTCATTTACATTTCTTGAAAGCAAATTAAAAATCATTTAACTGAGCGACCCTTTCTATTGCATGGCTTTGACTCAGACTTCGCTGCCAGTGTGACCAAACAGCAGATGAGCCTTTGGTGCTAAATCAAACAAAGCCGCGAAAGAAAAATCATGTCTAATACAATTTGAAATCTATTTTTCTAAGCTTCTTAAATAACTGCTGGTTGACAGAATCTGGGCATTTCCAAGGAAAGGTCCAACGATACGAATGAATTAAGAAGTAGTTAAAAAGTCCGTCTTACATCTATTAAAGGTTAAGGTTCTTATATTTCAGGTTCGAGGGTTTTGAGTGAAGGTTTTGGTTCAAAGCTTGCTTCAGGGCATATATGAAGAGTTTATTAATATGTAAAAAATAGAGGAAAGTTAACTTCGGCTCTGCCGAAGTATGTATACCCTTGCAGCACGATTTTGTAACTAATTTGAACGACATTTCCACTGAAAACACACAAATTTTTCTCACTAACACTACTTTTCCGACTCCACTTTTGTATGCCAGCTATACTATATAGATGTTCGATTTGGACCAAACTTAGTGGAATCATAAGTAAGCATGGCGATCTAATAAATACAAAGTTTGAAGGCGTTTTCTTTGAAAACAAAAAAGTTTTTCTCACAAAAACTAGTTTCTCGACCGATCATTCCTATGGCAGCTACAACGTATAGTCATCCGATTTTGACAGAAGTTTAAAGAATTGTGTGAAAGCTTATAAAATAAATATATGCCAATTTTAAAGAGGTTTACAATGAAAACAAAAAAGTTTTTCGTACAAAGACTATTTTTCCAACCTTACTTTTGTATGGCAGCTATACAATATAGATGTTCGATTTTGACCAAACATAGCAGAATCATGAAGAAGCATAGAAAACTAGTAAGTACGGAGCTTGGAGACATTTGCTTTGAAAACAAAAAAGTTTTTCTCACTTAAACTAGTTTTCCGACCAATCGTTCCTATGGCAGCTATATGCTATGGCTATCTGATCCGGCCGGTTTCGACAAGTGTGCAGCGTATTTGTACCAGAAGACTTCGTGCAAAGTTTGGACGCGGTAGCTTCAAAACTGACGGAGAAGATAACATAGAAACAGACGGACGACAGACGGACAAGGCTAAATCAACTCAGCTCGTCATGCTGATCAAGAATATATATACTTTATGTGGTCGAAAATGCTTCCTTCTATGCGTTACAATCATGTGGACAATTTCAATGTATCCTCTGCAAGGATATAAATATGAACTGGCATAACAAAAATACCAAAAGTGGGAATTCTTTAAGTTTGGTCCAGTGTGGCCAGATTTGAGAAACTTATTCTGGGCACACGGAACTTTATCTACTGAACAGACTTTGTGGTAATTACTTATAGAGACTAGCTAAAGGCGAAAACTAAACGATTCCTGTTCTAAATTCCGCATAGCGAAAATACCGACAAGTGTGTAATAAAATGTGTACTTACTCTCTGCAAATCAAATATAGGTTTTGCCATCCAGTTGCACGAGTACCGTTAAATTTGTGCCACAGTTTGACTGCCAGCAGCTCAAGTGCTGCCCATCACTAAGTAGGTTGCGCCCGGCTGCAAATCACATTCAGATTTTTTGGCCTTGCGGATTTGTGAATAATAAATGAACATGTGTGTAAATTGAAGCTCGGTTTGTCATTGTGTGGGTGCCAAGGAAATTGCCATAAACCAATTTAAAAGCCGAAGTCATAAATTTGCCAAAGCCCGGGGCCAGAATTCACCTGTGCGGACTCGCCAGTCCGCGCGACTCCGAACCGAAGAAGTATAAGCATAAGCCATTAAGTTAAAATGACACCCCGAGTAACATAAATCTCATTCTCATCTTTTGCTAGGTCCCACTCGAATGGCAAATGTCTGGAAATTGACAAAAGAAAAGGCCGCGAGGAGGAGCTGTGCACTAATGGGCCCACAAACTGAAGTCCAAGTCATTTGCCTGCCTCCATGTGAAATTAACGAACTTGTCGGTGGATCGGCCGGATCAGGTGCAGGCAGGCAGGCAGGCAGGCAGGCAAATTAAGCACAATATAAAAAATATATATATACATGTATATGAAAATACAATAACGCAGAAACCGAATGCACCGCTGGCCAAAAAGAAAAATGATCCACATAGAGAAAATCATGTTTTCCAAGACTCTTCAACAGGAATCGTCACGAAATAAATGCAACAGTCGCACAGTGGCTCGCTTGAAGTTAGTTCGAGGCAAAGATCAAAGAAACAAGTTTCAAGTAAGATTTAAGTTAAGATCGGGAGTGTATGAATCCTAATTCGGACATCGAACAGCAAAGTAGGTGGATGTCTATTAAAGAGTTCTAAAACTCTATAAAAATAAATTCTATTTACTCTTAAACCAATCTGTTAAAGTTCAGGAACTCGAATTAATCGAAATGCAATATCGATCAATTGCTTTTGCTGCCCTGAAGTGAATTAAGATTGTTCGATTGTCATTCTTGTTAGGATTTACTTTGCTCAGCTTCGTTTTACACGATTGTTATACAACTTCAATTCAAATTGTCGCCAAGAATATGAACCTAAAACCTATGAACCGGACAGAAGAACTTTTGGTAATAAGTCTCTCCACTTGCTAATAATTTAAAACAACCTTTTCTAAATTATTCAATTCTTTTCAAGAAACCACGCCACTGTGAGCCGCCGCGGTCGCAACTTTAACTAACATAAATCATACTCAGGTTGCCAAAGACAACGACAAAAGCCGGCCAAAGTGCCAAAACGAGGACAAGGAGGAGTCGAAGTTGGACTCAGAGGAGCCAGCCAGCCAATTGCCGAGCCATTAAATTGCCCATTGCCCAAACAAGTGAAGACTGTCGGTCAGGTCTAGGCCAAAAAGAAGCTCCACATCAACCACAATAACAAAAACAACAACAACAGCTAGAGATGTACCCAGAAATGGAATACAATTTCTAGGAAAAAATTTTAGACTTATGTAGCCGTAGTCTTCTCATAAAATATAAACAAAATAAATATGGTTTTTGTACATTACTTTTTTTGGAGACAGTTTTTGAACCTCGAACCTTGTGGAAACAGT
The DNA here is from genome assembly GCA_035044965.1 of Lordiphosa andalusiaca. NCBI lineage: Eukaryota > Metazoa > Arthropoda > Insecta > Diptera > Drosophilidae > Lordiphosa > Lordiphosa andalusiaca. The sequence goes on from JAWNNM010002770.1 coordinate 88,869, forward strand.
TTGGTGTGGTACAACCAATTGTCTTGAACCGAACCTTCTAAGTTTATTAGCTCCCGAACCAGACCCCATTGGTTCTTGTTAGGCCAAAGGGTTGGTACAATAAAAGTACTGAAATAATATTTTCTAAATTCAGTGTGTTATGAGATCGAAAAGGAAACTTAAAGAACAGTCAGATGGGACCAAAATTGGACCCTATTTAAAGCTGACGATAAGAAAAATCATAATGAAATAGGCTGGACGATCGAAGAACCAAGGTTCGACCAAAAACCTTAGAAACCGCAGCTTAATATATATGATGAGCCGTGCCGGTAAATGACCCAAACCGAAAGCGGTTAAAAACGGTTTAAAATTGGCTTAGAGCCAGAAGTTTTCAATACTGTGAACTTGAAATTTGTTCTGAAAACGGTTAATGCGGAGGTGCTTATTTTCCTGGTTCCAAACCGACTTCGAACCAGTTTAAAAGTAAAACCGGTGCGAAAGTGATTCAGAGTCACATCTCTCACATCTTAAAGCTGCGATCTTGAAGTTCCAGGTGTAAGTTGGTAACACGAGTTGAATATTTTGGTGGTTCAAGCCCGGTTGCAAACCGGTTTAACAGTGGTTCAGTGCCATATCGCAGAAGTGATTTGAGTTTGAGCTTAAAATTAAGTGTGAAGGTTGGTGATAAAAGGTGATTTTTAAGCAAATTTCTATTATTAGTTAAAACAAGTTCATTTTGGTCCATAATTTAACCATAAATCAACTTACAAACGAGCCACACTTTCAGATTATTGAAATTTAATATCAAAATTCATGCTGGGTTTCTCCACTTTTTTACCGGGAAATTGTGTTCAGCATCGAAGCTGATTTCTAGTCAACCAGAATACGTGAACAAACAAAATTGCAATATTTGGTGTGCAAGAAATGCCAATGCTATTCTCTAGCCACCTCTGACTAAAACTTTCCGCACTGAAGCCTAATTCTTATTCATTCTTAAATTCTCGTGTCACGCCTCCGCAATATGCTAAGCCCATCATCTCCAATACAGCCACATGATAAGCTCTCCACCTCTTTTTCTTCATCTATTTGCAGAGTGAACGAACTGCGCTTAGGGGACCTGTTCCTGCCGCTCTCTCTCTCTCCCTGTTCAAGCGAACATTATGGAAATTAGCTTTGGTCTAAGTGACGCCCCATTCGCCGACACAAATGACCCAACTAAGCATCACTCAACTGCGTGTGCTGAAGCTTGCCTCACCTAATGACCAGGCTCCAGTCTCCAGGCTCAGGCACTTGTACCTCATTGCCGCATCCCATGTACACAGTAGTTGGTCGAACTAGTCTCTGGCTAAGTTTTACGATCTCATTGGAATTGTGTGTGTGTGTGTGTGTGTGTGAGTGTGTGTGTTTTGGGTGGGGGAAGAGTTAGTGTTCATTGTAATGGCCATATGTTTATGAGTTGACTGGCACTTTGAGCCAAAGATGATACTTACACATGTTTAAGGTGGGCGAATGCCACATCACCAGCCAAAGGAGTCAAGGTGGCTACCAACTAATTGTTCTTGGCCATTATGAGAGGTGTACAGTTGGATGTGTGTTGCCAAATATTTCGAGCAATTAGTGAAGCCGAAATTAATGAGGCAACATAAAATAAATTGATTGCCGAACAACTACGAAGGATGGATTTTTTATTGTTCTTCCTTGAAGTGTAAGATATTTGAGTTCTACCGCTGAGCATTTCTGCAGTCTTGTGTAGTGAATGCAGCTTTCATGCCGTACAAAAAAGCCTAGGGGCATAAGTTGCATCCAAATTGCATACATCTGCATCTGTGAAATTTTGAGTAGGGAGTGGATAGGGTATCGATAATTTGACCAATCGTTGTTTTGTCACCAACAATAACCAAAATTAGCTTTTAAATTTGAAGGGGTTACAAAAAACGCCACTCAAACTTTGGTATATATATCGAGGAATATGAAAATATTCCAGCCCATCCACTAATAAGCCCCAATACTCTATAGAATAAGTACATTTTTGGTTTGTTTTGAGGCTCGTCTGCTGTTGGAAAGAGTTCTTGACACATAAATAATTGAAAGCAAATACACTTTATCATACTGCAATCTACAATCAATGAAGAAAATCTTGAAAATAAATTAAAATTAAGAAAACATCATCTAAATTAGTTTAAGTCCCAGCAAATGTTCTTTCACAATGTAAGCAAAACCAAGTTTAGCCATTCAATGGATGAAAGAATGCAATAATGCTGCGAATACGAATATATAATTGCATCTTTTCCAAAAGCTCAAAAATTTCAAATGAAAGTCCCAAATTGGATCTAACAATAGTTTTTATATCATTGCAGAGAGTGTTATAATTTTGCCCAGAAGTTTGCAACGCATAGAAATATTAATTTCCGACCCCATAAACTATATATTCTTGATCAGGGTGATGAGCTGAGTCGATTGAGTTTTGTCCGTCCGTCTGTCCGTTTCTACGCGAACTAGTCTCTCAGTTTTAAAGCTATCGTGCTGAAATTTTGCACAGAGTCTGCGTTATGCTGCACATTACAAATATGTCGGAACCGGATATCGGATCGGATGGTTATATCTCATGGCTCCCATAGGAACAATCGGTCGGAAAACTAGTTTTAGTGAGAAAAACTTTTTTCTTTTCAATGGAAACGTCTTCAAACTTTGTAAGCGTAGGTTTTCTATGTTTTTTTATAGTTCTACGGAGTTTTATTAAAATCGGACAACTATATGGTATAGCTGCCATACAAAAGATAGGTCTGAAAAACAGTCTAAGTTGGAAAAACTTGTTTTTGTTTTAATGATAGCATCCTGCAATTTGGTATTTGTTTGTTTCACATGCTTTCACATAATTTGACAAATTTTTGGCCAAATCGGATGACTATATCATATAGCTCCCATACGAACGATCGGTCAGAAAATGGGAAAAGTAGTATTTTTTGAAAATATTTAAGCGAGCACTTGCAAGGGTGTAAAAACTTCGGTACAGACGAAGTTGGCTTAGCTTTCTCGTTAAATATTCTTCATGAAGTTAAATTGCAGATTTCTCTTCTTCTAGTTAGCCCTATCTGTCACATAAACTAACAAATAACAAGCAGCGGCTATCGAAGAGATGAGGAATCGGCTCTAAGACACTTTTGCATGAGTAAAATATATATGAAAATTACATGTTGTTACTTCTGAGTAACTTTGTGTTAAAAAACTTCCAACTTTTCATTAAAAAGTGGCAAATCGCACCTTAAAATTGGTCAAAAAGCCAACCCAGGTATTGGTATTTGCAACTAACGGCAAGTGAATGTGGGTATCCAGACAACAGGTAGCCACCGGCTAACCCAATGTAGGTGCAAAATGTTGGCCAGGCCTACAAAAAAATAAAAAACAAAAAAAAAACAAATACAAATCGCGCTCACGGACCAAGTGTCAAACTTGCCAAATTGAAAACGAAGTTACGATGCAAATGCTGCCGTTTTCAACTTACTGCAATTATATATACATATATATATATTTTTTGTTGGGCCTTTTTGGTTTTTGCATTTTTTTTAATGAAATATTACGCGCACGTGTCAACAGAGCGATAAAATTTATTTACGCAGTCTGCCGGGTCAAGTGAAAGCACATTTTTCTGTTCCAGACCTTCAAATTGAATTTACGCTGCAAAAAATAAAACCAAAATCGAAATGTATGTAAACCTGCTTAAAAATGGGCGTAGGGCAGCCGCATTGACACGCGGCCATATTTTAAATGTCAAACAGGCTGCAGCAGATCGAGAGATCCCACAGGCCAAGGATGTTCGGGCGCATCAGAAATTCAATAAAATACCATTAAATTACAAAATGAAGACAATTCATTTTTTGTGGCTGTTTTGGTTTCCTTTTGCTTCGCGTTTCCTTAGCATTTAATGTCGCTTTGCAGTTATAAGCAATAAAATATGAAAATAAATGTTGAAATGGGCATTTATCGTAATATTTTATGAAATCAGTGAATATTCGGTGAACGTCAATGTCGGACGGACAATGGGGCAGCCAGATTAAGGCTTTGGCCAAAGAAAAATTGACTTGCAATTGCATTACCGGATGGGTTATGGTTATGGTATTTGGAAATCATGCCTGAGTTATGTCCTGATCTTACAGGTCAGCAAAAATATTTATACTATATCTATAAAAATAGAGTCTGTAAATTTTGTAAGCAGCTGCTGTGCTTATAAAAGTGAGTTGCTGGTAAATAAAAACGGGATTAAAGGTAAAATATTTTGGCATTTATTTAAATGTGTTTTTGTTTAGTGTCTCAAGAGTTGGAAGGATTGAGCTACAAAATGAGTGCAAGGCAAAGGGCTTTGTACACCAAACTCGAAACACTTCAATTGAGGCCTAAGACTGAGGCTTTTTACTTGAATTAAGTAAAAATGATGTCTATAATACTTGACTCAAATACAACATTCTAACTTCAAGTAGGATTTTTTAATTATTATTATAATATTTTTTTGTCGGTATCTTAAGCCTCCACTATTTACACTTTTCGTTCCATTGAAAGGGGGTCTGCAAAGTAGTCTTAGTGAGAAAAACATTTTTGGTTTCAATGGTAACGCCTCTTAACTTTGTATTTCTTAGTTTTCTATGCTTTTACATGATTCCACCCAGTTTGGTCGAAATCGGTCATCTATGTAGTATAGCTGTCATAGAAAAGTAGAGTCTAAAAAGTAGTTTTAGTTAGAAAAACTTTTTTGTTTTCAATGGAAACGCCTCCAAACTATGTATTTCTTAGTTTGCTATGCTTTCCCATAATTCCACAAAGTTTGGTCGAAATCGGACAACTATATGGTCTAGCTCCCATAGAAAAGTAGAGTCTCAATTGTATTCTGGATTCCAGATCGCAACAAAGAATAATATACACACTTTTGGAATGATTTTAAGTTCTGTTCGCGTTTTTAAGCCCATCTGGAAACCAGTCTTTTAACGGAAAGCCAATAGCCAATTTTTGTAAAATTCTCAAAGAATATTTCGGAATTCGGTTCCAAACCGGCTTAAATATTTTTCTGCTGTTCAAAATTGTGTAAAAAAGTTATTAAAAAAATTTTTTACAGTAATTTAAACCTCCCAAATCTTTAAACGCCCATAACTCCCTTAAATGAAGAGATAGGGGCTTAAAAGTGGTTTTAAAAAATCAAAATTTTCATATTCCTCCCAAATCTTTAAACGCCCATAACTCCCTTAAATGAAGAGATAGGGGCTTAAAAGTGGTTTTAAAAAATCAACATTTTCAAATTCCAATTTT